>JAWQRP010001268.1:0-20086 GCA_033557875.1 Quadriops clusia | reverse complement strand
CATTTTCATGTCCGAAGTAAAGATTTTTATTGATTTTCATACACGTAAATAGATATTAATTCGAAAATTAGTCAATTAAATATCAATTTGGACTCATTCGTTCAGACATAATACCAGACATTGGTTTCCTTAAAATTCATTGGATGCGTTCTTAACCTGACCTAACCTAATCTAACCTGACCTAACCTAACCTGACCTGACCTAACCCAGCTTGACCTACCCTAACCCAACCCAACTGTACCCATGGTAATCTAACGTATTTTATATTAGGTTCGATTAGGTTACGTTAGGTTAGGTCAGGTTAGGTTACATTACATGCGCAGATTGTAGGTATATCACAAACACAAAATGTTGAAATTCTCCAAAGTGTACCGGCCGTCCTTGAAATTTTTTTCATAAATCATCGTTTTAGGGCCTAAACTTCCCATTTCTCTATAGAAAATTTTAAAAATCGAGATGTTATAAAGTAGGATAGCAACTTTTTTTCAAAATTTACTTTGTTCTCAGAACACCAATATACCTACAAGAGAATTAGTTAAAAATAATCATAGGTACAGCGTTTTAGTCGCATACATGTGTAATTGAAAGCTTTTCTGCAAAATAAGTTGCTTAACTTCTTATCACACATTTTAGCGATTAGAAATAACTCTGAGTTATGACTTAGTAATTAATATCAAATTTTGACAGTAACTAACTAACACGTGTGGACAAATACACTAAAAACAATTATTCATAAATCATAAGTATTCAAAAGCATACGTGTTGAAAATTTAAAAGTTCACAATAGATTCTCGCACTTACCTGGAGTAAAAAGGTTTTCACCTGTTGGAGCTCGATATACTTCACTTTTGAACGCGAAACTGCAGGTAAACACGTTACTAAACTCGAAACACTAAATTAAATTCAAATATATTAACAAACTTGTTGTTACTTGAAGAATTCTTGTCAAAACTGTTGGTAAACTTGAATCAGCTCCAATTTAGCACCTATGCAGTTTTTTAAAGCCGCCATCTGTTGGTGCCGCTCCTAAAACAGACTTGCGCATGATTGTTCGCTGACAAGGCTGCCATTTGTATTTGAGGTTACTCTATTTATTTGAACACGTGTTGGCAAAAATCATTGAATATTTGTTGTTTAAATAAGTAAAATGGGTGTAATTCAACGGGTAACGTAAGTAGAAACATTTAAACATAATAATTTACTTTATTTATACCTTTTGTACAAAAATTGGGAAATATATTCGATCTTGAAGCAAGTCTTCTTTTGTACAGTTCTTTCATAAATGTCAATTTGCCGTTTATAAGTTTGCACAATAATTTAAAAAAATATTTTAAATTAAATCACTGTAACTTTTCTGGAACTACGTGTTTAAAGCAAAAACTCAATTGGTAAAGTCTAAAATCATAGATTGTTGGTAAACACACATTTCTCGTGAAAAATAATCTCCTAACCTCCATCTTGATTTTGTTAGAAACACCATTCAAACTGTGAATATTTCGACTTTTGCCTATTCCTTCAAAATAGAGCGAAAAAAAGACTATTGAAACTTCATTAACCACGTTTACTTTTTAAATTCTTTGTTTTTATTGATGCAAAGTTCTATCCTCTCCGAACCAGCTACGAACGATAAATCGTTGCTTGAATGCAGTACTAACATAAGTCCAATTTTTTTTAATGTAGAGATTTTTATGTAATCCAATATGTATTGAACATATCCATCAGTGGTAAAAATCTCATAAGCCAACCTAGGGCCCTATTTTCAAACCACTCGTTGCGTACGAGCGCTCGTTGGTGACGTCACGTTCGAACGATCTGAAGCTGAAGGAATCGCTCGAACTGCAACGAAAGGTATTAGACCTTTCGTTACAGTTCGAACGGCAGCTTAAGATCGTTCAATCGTGACGTCACCAACGAGCGCTCGTACGCAACGAGTGGTTTGAAAATAGGACCCCTACTATAGTAATGTCTCTTCATGTACCTAAATATTAGCTTATCCTGCCATTAATATGCGTAATAGACATAAGTCCACTTATTTTTACCAAAATTTTTGTTACTAAATGTAGCATAAAGATACTACTGTCACGTGAAAACTGTACCCTGAAGTTATCTTGATTATTAAAAGAGTTACGTAACTTGCATCATTTTCAGCACGAACATAAAAACATGTCTCCTGTAAAATTTGAATATTGTGACTTATGCTAGTTCTGCATTCAAGCGACGAAGTACTCTCATGCATCAACGTATACATATTAACGCTAGCCCATATTGACCTTAAAAATTTAGTCTTTTTTCCTTAATCTAAATAACATCGATATACTATAGAGCAGAGATCTCTAATCTACAGTCTGTGGACGATTTCACTCAAATTTAGGGATCCCCTGCTACAGATCAATCCTGTGCAGCTTACATAGCTTTTTTCTATTTCAATCCTCTCCTTTTTATCTCCTCCCTTATGCCTGATTTCCATCCTCTGTATGGCCTTTCTTTCTTGTTCTCCCTTACCTCTCATGATTCGGAAACCCTTCTGCAAGTATAGTCACTAATGCGATACAGTATTAACAGTTTAATTTGCAGATTTTGTCTTATATCCCTTTTCTTAATTTACCCTTTCTTCTCAAGTCTTCTTTAAAATTTCATGTATTAAACTTTTATGTTTTTCCATTTAAATCCATGACTCTCTGTCATGCATTAGTGAAAATCTTCTCGTTTGTTGTTACTGATCCTAGATATTTATAACTATATGCCCCCAAAAATTTGATTTTTCATTATCTCTATACCTTACGTTCTACCTGATGTTGTAATAAACATTCTGTTTGTTTTTTCCATATTTATTTTCATCTAGTCTTTGCTTAGCACTTCCACATTGTATTGTAGGTAGGGTACCAGGGCCATCCGCAAACACCAATTCCATCAACTATGCTGCTACATTTTGGAATACCCTAGCTTTAATGTTTTCATCACATGTTTCCCTGTAAATAATTTCTCTTATTCTCTTGCCTATTTCTTTACTATCATTTTTCATGTCTCATCTCTTTGAATTTTCTCTAGGTTTTTCTAGTTTTTTTTTTTATTAACACATAATTTAGCCACTATTGAAATATTTTCCCTTTGGGCCATCATCAATTTTATTTTTTGAGAATACTCAATATTACACGTTCACCAGACAATCACAACATCCATGGCGTGGCGGGATTCGAACCCCCGACCACCCGGACACAACGGCTCAGCATACCAACGCCGCTACCGTTGCACCACGGACGCTCACGTTTTTCTAGTTCTACAAAGCAAATGTGCATATCTTTATTCTTTTGTATGTTTTTCGCTAATCACTCTTGTAACAAATATCAGGCCCTATATTTGTGTGTTCTACATTATATCGTTCACCAATAGTATTCTCCTCCCAAAAAATTCCAGGTGTTATATTGTCTTTTCCTTCTGTTTTTTTTTTTTATTTTTATCTTATCTTAATTACCTCAATTAATTTTTCCTCCTTTATCTGTTCTCTTGTCTTTTTAACCTCCGATTTTCCTCTTCTTACTTTTCGTTTGTTTCTTGGTATTACAGTAGAGCGTCGATAATCCGGCATCCGTTATCCGGATCGTCGGTTATCCAAACATAATTTTCAACTATTGTGATTTAATTTAACTATTAACTGTTCGTCAAAGCAAAAATATTTTGTTTTAATTATTTATTTTTCGTCCAGAGACGATGTGTACATGAGTGAGGCATAAAAATGCAATCTTTGTTAACTCTACGATGGCGATAGACATAAAGTATCAAATTCATATAAACGAGGCATCATTCCTGTGTTGATATTTGAAATGGTTATGAAGAAAAAAGGACAACAATTTATTTGAAATGAAATTAAGTGCTTACTTTTCTAAGAAGCTATGTTAGGTTAAAATATAATGTACATTACATTATATGAGGCGTTCCGCGGCAAAAGTGCCTGTATCCATTTGCAAAATAAATGAAGATAGATCCTGTTGCTAAGGATATGTATAGCAAAAGGGTATATCTCCATTTATTTTGCAAATGGATATGGGCACTTTTACCAAGGAACGCCTTATATATCTACTTGCTTTTCTGTGTGTCAAGGTAATACTACTTCCATTTAACAGGGTTTCCCTCTCGATACATGTAAGCTCAGTTTTGCAATTATTTCAAATTTAATAAATTGTGAAGAACCAATGAAACCATTTTATAGGAAGTAAACTTCATATCAAACTATTTCAATATAATATGTATTTCTGTGGAACAAATATGAAGAAGCATTAAAAACAAAACTGAGAATATTAGCTAAATGACTCTCGTTAATTTCCCATTACAGTCCTTAACCAAGAAGTTAGACAGTATAATACTGAAACATCCCTAAATATAAAACCCTCTTAAAATACACATACCATGCTTATGTACTGGCATACACAACTTTGTTTTCCTGCTGTAAAAAATATTTCCTACAAAACGCAATCTTGAAACTTTAGTTTTACCAAACGAGTTAATACCGAACACTGGTCAATGGTTTTACCTTACATTTGAACAATCTTATAACATTGATTGAAGACTCGTCATAATTTTCTTTTCCTATTAAAGCAAACCCACCACACGGAAAGGGAAGAAAGTCCTCCTAAAGAGAGAACCCCAGCTCATCGAAGGGATTAAGCGTACGTTGTTCCTTCAAGGACGAAAAACGTCGGAAAAAGTGAGAACTTTACTTAAAGATTTTCACAACCTCAAGAAACCAGATGCAGCAATGATGCAAAAGAAAAATGACGTTACAGTTTTTGAGAATGTGACTCCTGTGGAGACATTCTGCAAGAAAAACGACGCGCCTTTATTTGTATTAGGTTCACACAGCAAAAAGCGACCTGATAATATAGTGCTTGGAAGAATGTTTGATGAATCTTTGCTAGATATGTTTGAACTCGGCATAGACTTTTACAAAGGTTTGAAGGAGTTTAACAATTCAAAGATAACCTTAGGGAGCAAGCCTTGTCTAGTGTTTAACGGTCCTCTGTGGGAACAAACTGACGAATACAAGCAATTGAAAACTATGTTCGTAGACTTATTTCACAGAGAACATGTCGATTCTGTTAGATTGCAGGGTATAGAACATGCTATGGGATTCACTATTGGTGAGAATGGCAAGATATTATTAAGATCTTATAAAGTTTTGTTGAAGAAGTCTGGCTCTAGTACACCGAGGATAGAGATCGAAGAAATGGGTAAGAACATTGAACCAATTAAACTTTTGATTTCATAATATAGCATTTATTTTTTTACATGTTTGTTTATATGTCTAGGTCCTCGTGTAGACTTTACGTTACGACGAACCAGGCTTCCAACAGAAGACTTAATGAAACAAGCAACGCGTAAACCCAAAGAACTTAAAGTAACTAAAAAGAAGAACATTTCTCGGGATGCTTTAGGAACCACACATGGTCGCATTCACGTGGGTAAACAAGATATAAGCAAGCTTCAAACCAGAAAAATGAAAGGCCTACGAAAGAATGTGAAATCATAGAATTTGTAAATATTATTGTAAAATAACTTTTATTTTTATTTATAATTTTAAGTCATTTTCGGTTCATTAGCTAAGATTTAAAATTTTGCCCTTGGTACATAGCATTCAAGCCCTTGTAATTTGTTTACTTTAATGTGACACACTAAGGGCAAAAAGTCTATAGCTTTGTGATAATTGTAATTGAGCTAATTGTTGTTCACTCTTGTTTTAATGGTATAGTGATCTTTTCGATTTTATTTTTCTGTATAGACTCATTTTTCTCTAATGACTAGTTGATCTTATGCTATTCATGTAAATTTTATGTGCTCAATTACATGTTGTACATAATTTTAAAAGTCAAAATAGCTTATGAGCCACAATATATCCATCAGACTGGAAATTTTATTCTTAAAGGATTTCTTTTATGTACTTTAACAATCACAAAACATCTTTAAACTGTGTTTAGATCACATAGATCCTAGTCTAAAACAGAAACAAATCAATGAATACCTTAACTTCATCTGAAAATCATAGCTATTATTTTCTAAATTAGCGTAATTTATAGTTCTACTTTTACTTAAAATTATTACTCATTTGCATCCCATGTAGAAGTCTGGTAAATAACTCTGTGGATATATGTACAAGAGTATAATTAACAACTTATATAGTTACTCAAAATTGTGGTTTTATTTACAGCTACATTGATGGAATCCTACAGTAAGGCCCACTTTTACAAATGACAATTATCTATCGGATAGTTAGCCAGCCAATCGGCTATCATTATTTTAAAAATTCCTGATAGTTGATTGGTTGGCTAACTAACTGAGAGATAATTGAGGATTGTAAAAGTGGGCCTAAATGTACCTTTCCTAAACAAAATATGTTTTTGAAACTTTAATGTTCAAAATTCAAAAGCTGATTATTTGCATCAATAGAGATTTATGTTTTTTTATTCAGTTTTTATAATCATTGAAAATGAAAAGAGTATGTCTTTGATTTATACTGTTGTTATTGTATGTTGTTACTTTTAGAAACAACCAATATTTTCTTACGATACATTTTTACATAACATGTGTCCAATCTTCCTATATTCTTACCACTTGACGTTCAGGAGACAGATTTATGAGAACAGCATACTAAACCCATGAATCTATTACTCGAAGATTCAAAATGTGTCTACAAATTTAACTAGTAGTTGTGATACATTACAGTCAACCATGATGATGGATATAGATTAAATTGAAGCGGTATACGTAAATTAATTGAAATGGTACTGTAAAAAAAATATAACCAATATAATTCTTTCATAATTTAATTTACTTTTTGGATAATTAGACAGTATATGTTTGTACTAAAATTACCATTCATTATTAAATTGTAAACTTCTTTTGTATAGAGAAGTAAAATTGTTAAATACTTTTAAATGACTGAGGATTATTCATTGGCTGAGAGGCAGATTCTGGTTTAAAACAATTCGCGGCTCAGTTACAGCTACATTTAGTCAAATATTATTTCTGAAATCATTTTTACAAAGATAATGGTTTGGCCAACAATTAAAAATAAATATGTAAAGAATTAATTATATATCTACTATATAAATTAACAAGTCATTTCAATTGATATACAATTATACTTGAATGTTGTACATATTAAATAGTTAAAATTGTTTTATAAGTTTTGTAATTCTATAATGCTTCTTAAGAATATGTCATCTTTAAGTTACTAACAAGTGGCAGTCTCCTTAATATATGTAGATTCATTTAGGCATACACATCTACCTATTTGTTTAAATAATGTTTCGTTAAACTAAATTTTTTATTTATTAACCCTCAAAAACATTTTAAATGGATTATCATTTTTTTACGCTAAATTGAAATGTGCAATCTTGATTTCAAGCCAATTAGAATGAAAGTAGTATGTGATTGTTGGTTTGTACATACTTGTGAATGAGTTTTGATTGTCAGTAAATCTACAAAGAATTGTTGAAAAGTATATACATTTTTATTAAATACTTAGGAGACTCATTAGTGTTATATTTCATTGGCCTAAATAAAAAGAAACTTATATTAGGTTTTTATTTTATTTTCCTTTTGTGTGAAACTAACATGTGTAATTACTAACAAGACTGAAGAATAAAGGCATTTTTATTAAGATCAAAAAGTTTAACAAAGAGAAATATACAAGAAATAGGTAACAAATATGTAATTGCAAAAAATGAACCTTAAGTCTAAGTTATAGCTAGTGTACAGTAGACCTACTGTTTTTCTTTCTTTCAAGAATACTTTTACTTAAAAATATTCTATATACAATTTTCTCAAACCTAAGTAAATATATTAAATATTTAAATATACCTTTTTATTATATTATATAAAATAGAAAGTGCATTTTTCTGTAACAAATAAACTGACATTAAGAAGTAAACGAACTGAAGCAAAAACTAAAAATAAATATATGCATATCGCATAAGATAACATATTTCACCAATACTTAAAAAAAGTACAAATGAATAAGTTACATAATGAAGTACAGTCAAACCTCGAATTACTAATGCCTCTATTCACATCAGTTGTAAGCAGACTTGTGCACTGTCACTGTTGCCGGTAGTTAGATAAAACCGGATTAATTCGTTTAGCGTTAGGAACATACTTTCAATGTAAAAAAATTGCTTTGAATCACAAATGAAATCAAGGAATGGATAAGTTCGTAACTCGAGGTTCCACTGCAGTCTGAAATTATCTGCTCAATTATGTGTCAACAGAGAATCTGAAAATACATAGGTAATTTATAATTATACTATTTTAGGGCAAAATGAATCATATTTTATGCCAGGCTATAATGAAGATTTGTTTCAAATCATATAAATAAGATTTTGAGTTCATATATCGAAAAAAATGTTAATTATTCAAATTGCACTTCAACGAGACTAACCAACACAAAATGGTTACATGAAAATAATGCAACCAAAAGTTAAAGTTTGTAGGAAGTTTCTTTAATATAAAAAACAGTGTTTATATAAATGTGGCAGTAATGAATGCCTGTACAACAGTTACGTTCTTTCTTTGATAACATTACCATAAAATTGCTACTACTTTCTGCCAACATGATCATAAATTTCTTGAATTTTCACTTTTATTATTTCGTTTAATAATACGTACATCGTTACGTAATATTAACAAATGGTATTGCTTCTCTTTTTCAAAAAGTTGATCACAACAACTATTGTTTATCATTTGTGATCAAGTTTTCTCAATTGAAAATGTAGCGTAAATTTACAAATTATCATGATGTTAAAACCATTATAAACTATTAAGATTGAGAAATTACTTTGTTTTCAAAAAAAAAACTAACCTTACAAAATAAATATCGGATTCGTACAAATAGAATACAAGGTTCATATGTAAAAGCACATTCTCTTAACAGTTATTGAGGATACTATGGAATGAAATACCATACTTTAAGATTACAACATGTTGTGACGTCGTCCCTTGATTCTTGCAACTAAATTACAAATTTTCAGAGCAGGGCCTAGCTTGAGTCCCATGTATTTCATCATCATGTCCGAGTTCAATAGCAGCAAAGCTTTTCCATCAATCTCCTGCAAAGCGAATTTGAGTCATGGCATGTTTGTTAAATAATTTAAATATCACGGGTTTTTGGGGATAAATTAATGAAAATTTTAATCTTACATGTTTTCGAAATAACTCTGCATGAGCACCTAAGCACGGGTCTGCAGATTCAATAAATTGGATAACCTCTTCAATGCCCCATTCTTGAGTAGGAGTTCTATTTAAGGATGCAACTGGAGATTCAGATAATGGTGCATCAGTAGGTGTTGTGGAAGTCGCAGCTTCTTGTTCCGGAGGAGGCTTCTTTTTCGCTGGAGGAGGACGAATGTCGCAATTGGAACATTCTCGGCTTCTGTTTGCATTCAAACCTTCAAAAAAGTCATTGTTATTAAAGTACTATTTTAATGAATTATGTTATTTTTTCTTCAAACGTCATATAATACGCACATTATTTAGCTTAGTCGGCCGGGAAAAAGTTACACTTTTCAGTATTAGTGAAAGAGTGTCAGAAAAATTAAATAATGACTGCGAAAACAGACAGTGGCAGGAAAAGTAAGTACTGCCAACTGACGTTTGAAGAAAAAACCGCAATATTATCGATTTTATGAACGTTTGAAAAAAAAATAGCATATTTTATGCGTAGTTAAAGTGACTTTAGCTCGTCGTTTTTTTGCTGTCGCTGGGCAGCAAAACACGACTCGCTACAAAAAGTGTCACTTTACCTCCTTATATAATAATATACTATTGAAGTAAAATAGCAGATAATATGATGACTATGAAACTTACTAAACATTTGTTGACAGCAACCTAATGATGAGCTTATGGTAGTGAACATTGTTTCTAAATCACCATTTTTTTGCAAGGTTGGCAATTTAATTGTGTATGTACTGCCTCCATGGCTTATGACCACTTCTTCCCCTCGCAGTGCACCTAACCTTGCCAAAATAGTTTCTGTCTTATTAGAAGTCCTTAAAATTTCAGAAATTAACTTTTTTGCCAAGCTGGTCAATGATGTATCTTCTATGGTAGAAGGCAATTCAGAACTGTCAAACAGAGGTCCTGTTTGACAGGTTTTGTAGACGTGAATTATAATCGGAGGAGGAGGTGGTGCTGAAGTGTCGGCTTCTGGCGATTGAACCTCGACAATATTTGGTGGTGGCGCTGTAGTCGAAGTTGTTGATGATGTTCGTACTTTAAATCTGTAAGTAGAATAAACACAAAATTAATTTGTGAAACTTCAGTTTAAAACTAAATATGTCATTTCTGTGAATTTCACTCACCGGCTAGCGCTACCATTATTTTTCTGACCTGGTGGTTGCATGGGGTGTCCGGACTTTGCACACCAACCTACAGGGAAAATGTCTCTGCTGTCATATCGACACCAATAATCAAAGGCACCCCTCCACCCGTCAAAAGTGACGTGGATTTGGTCATTTTTCACGGCTCCTACCGTTGCACAACAGATCAACTGAGGATTCTTCTTGTCTACTGCCTCCAATTTTTGCCCCACTTGGAAAGGGTTGCTTTTCGGACCAATGGGTTCCTTCTTGAAAATCTTCGCAGGTGCCATTTCAGCTCCATTTAAAGTCTTCAACAGGAACATTGGCCACGAACTTGCATTCATTCTGAAACCTGAAATGTGCAAGATGCTTTATTTAATTGTTCAATCCTGGGAATGTAAACTAATAGTTATCTGTGCTAATAGCATTGTATTAATTTATTATGAGTTTATTGAGTATTGATGTTTCTGTTCTTTATGGAGGCTTGTTCTGGATGTTAACATTATTTTCATTTTTAGAACCATATTTTAAAATGTCGAATGTGAATAACTTTTTTCCAAAATTTAAAAATATTAGAGTGCTAATTAAGTAAATAGAAATTGTATAATAGAATCTAATTTTTTTAAGTACTAAAATATTATATTTCTTACCTAAAGGAGGCTGAAGCATTCCTCCAGATTTTTCACAGTGGCCAATTGGATGAATTTCGCTGGAATCCACAAGCCTCCAGAAATCGTTCTTGTTATCACTTCCATCTAGACGCAGACGCAGCCTTGGCCCAAGCACCGATATCACAGTAGCTATGCAAGTGGAAGTGACATTGCGGGGATCCATAGCTTCTAGTTTCATACCAACTTTAAATTCATTTGGCGGTGGCTCTGGGGCTTGGGTGAAACAGTTCTGCGGCGCTGGTATACTATTCGTTTCCCGCAAATATTCTTCCCAATCAAAAGTTTGAAACGTTTCGTACTGGAAGGGACCTGGTGAGCTCGTAGGCCCATCGCCTGGTATCAGTGATGGCAACGGCAGCACACGGCCGTGGAAATCTGGTTTCTTTTGGTGTTTGTTCATACAATATAAGGAACAATAATCCTTACTGGGATTCGAGTTTCCTCGGATAACATTATCACACTGTAAGCAAGCCCCTTTTACATATGCCTTCCGGAATTCAGCCAAACATGTTTCCGAACAGAATTCCTTCTTTCCGTTTGTTGTTGGGTACACATATTTAAGGGGTAGCTTCCCTTCATTGCACCACGTACAAGAAATAATTTTTTTAGGTGGCCTTCCAGGTCCTCGGTTTTTAACAGCAGGAGATGCATTATTGTTAGACATTCTGCGTTGAAAATAATCCGCTTCACATTACAAGCGAGTCTTATTTTACAGGTTATTGCTCTTATCAATTTTTAATTTCACTTATTACACCTCGTAAATACGCATCGGCTATTAACGCGAAGAAGCATTTCTAGCCTCTATAACGTAGGATACTACTTACTTTGTGGAATAATAAACTACTTGCACTGATTTTTAACGTATTTCCTTGCAGATCTAATGCTTGTTTTTAGTGTTAACTCTTCAAAGAAATGTCAACAACTTGCATTGCAAGTTTTGCGGCGTGATAAGGGCTACCAACGTAATGTTTAAAAGAAATGCCAAAAAGTTTCGGTTTGGAACTAGGTTATACAAAATGGCGGGAATTTTAATTGTGTTGTTTACATATAACGTGAACCACCTCTCGCCCACCGTATAGGGAAATAATTTATGTATTTACGATTTTTTGTAGATTTTTTTATAAGCCAGACCGCGACTAGTTTCGTTGCGTACACCGACGACATCTTCAAGTCTCTACAAAAAAATGTACATAGATTTTGTTAATAAATATAAACAGTTGCACTACCATAACAAATAATCAAACAACTTTACCAATTTATATGTATGAAAAACAGTCAATCTTTTATTAATTCTTATGAATCAATTGTCAAAATACTATTTTAACAGAAAGATTGTAATAAGCCTTAATAAGTCCAAGAGATATACATTTCTTATATGCATGGATACTAGTTGTTCTCTTGTTGAATAAAAATTTTTCTTAATAATGATGTTTTTGCCAAATCCAAAATGCGACTCATTATTAAGAATTAAAATTTTGTTTTCAACGATTTTTTTTTCTTTTCCATGTACATTTTCTATTCTATTTGAATTTATACCGCATTATATACTTTATTTTATAAGAAAACCATTAGAAAGCATAGAAGAAATGATCGTCTATTTTTATTTAAAGACTTCCACTGTGGTCTTAACTTCAGTAACCATTATATTAAAAACTTATTCTTAAAATAGTATTTTGACTTACAAAGACATACAGTACCTTGCATTTCAAATGATGCTATAGAAAGATATGAAGTATTCTAAACGAGTCTCCGAGCAAGCTGGCTCGATATCGGAACAACTTATGTAGAATAATCTACCTCTTTTTAGGTGTTATTTAATGTACCAAAAAGCCATATTACATTATATATTTAGTATTCTACTTAACAGTTCAATATGTTTGCAGTTTTAATTATTTTTTTATTCTTGTTCTTTGTAATATTTTTTTTTTATTTAGAAGAAAATAATATAAGAAATATTATCCTTCTTCATCCACATTATAAAGTTATGACTTTCTTACATGTAGCTGTTATAGGTAATCGTTACGCGATTAGAAGTAGTATTTAGCTCAGATCTCTGAGAAAGCGAAGATGAAATATTTGACAATAAATGCAATTAAAAAGTTAAAGGTAATTTAACAATTACCTTGACTTTTTCCATTTTACATAAGACTTGTTATCAGTCAAGAGTTAATAATTTCTTAAGCAATCTATATTAATTAATTTGTTTTCGTTTTACATAGTAATTATTAACGTCAGCAGTCATAACTTTAATTTGTTGAAAGTTGCTCTTAAATAGGTAATTTTGATACAATTGTAGTAGTACAAAAATATAAATTGAACAACTACTTTTCTCAGTCAATTTACAACAAGCAATCTGATCGTTCGTCTGGTTTAATTATACGTATAATTTTAAATAATTTAATCAAATAATCTTTTAATTACTAGACAGTAATCGTATTGCTTTAAAATGTAAATATGCATTACACCCCTTTAATGGATTAAGAAAACACATTAACAATGAAAAAATTTATTAAAAAAATTGTATAAAGTGTAAATCTATGTACAAAAGCGCAAAGATGACATAAATTTAAAAAATCACAATTTAAGACCTACTTTCCTATAAATATATTAAATTTTGTTAATAAATAAGCACTACAACTCGTCAGGTCAAAACAAAAACTAGAAAAAAATCTAACACAAAGATTTATTGCTGCTCTAATTGCTGTTAACAACTATTAATCATCTGCCAAAATCTGTAAATTTACTCGATGGCACTGACATTGAAAGCAATTATGAAAAATTTTTTACATTATGGTACCCTTAGCATGAATTATTTTAGTTGTTTATAAAAAGAATATTCAATATAAAGAGAACGTTCATTAATCAAAGAATGGGATTGTAACTAATTATAGCAAGCATACCAAACAAATAGTTCTACAGAATGAAATATGTACGCGAATATTTCTAGACATAGTTAAATCGTCGTTGAATAATCATACATAACTTATGAATAAAGAAAAAATACCTTATGGAAGTCAATTTTTCTTGATAAAATTATTGAAATACTTGCATTATAGTGTGGAAAGGTCGATTAACGAAACAAATAGGATTTTGATAGATCACTATAAAAGAAGCACCAATTTCAAATATTACACTAATAAATTAAAATTTTTCTTTATGCACTACATTTTTATTTTCACCTTACTTTTACTACACATCTTGCGACTCTATGGTTGTATATTGCACTTTTCGAGTAACTACGTCGAAGACAGGTCCTAACTTACTTTTCAATTTGTCTCGTTTCAGATAACCGTAAGCGGTTAGCAAAGCAATTAAAAGTAAAACTAAAACAACTAACAAAATATTAACAGCCATTGATAACTTCGCACGCCGAGTCTCATCAAGAGATTTCAGACTGAATAAATTCTTGTGACCATTATCTGGTTGACAGCACATTAGCGTATCCTTCTTTCGAATAGTTACATTAGTTTCATGGAGCCACATGTAAAAGTTTCTCATATCAGAATTGCAGCGAAATGGGTTACCCCCCAAATCAATGGTTAAGTTTTGAGTGCGATTCTTTTCACTGTTTATTCGATCAAAGTTATTAAGATCTCTTTGCGGAATCGTTGTGAAGTTGTTGTTTTCCAAATCTAAAAACCGGATGTTCTTTAAGCAATTTATATTAAAGTTAATAGAACTTAGGTAGTTATTGCTTAAATACAAATCACCCAAGGCCGGTAGATCACAAAACACATTTTCATCTCGAAATCTCCTAATTTCGTTTTGTTCTAAATGCAACTTGTACAGTTTTTTCAGCTCGCTATTAACAAAAATATCGTGTAAGTCATCAGCAAGAGCCTCGTCAGTGTTATCTGCGAAAGCATTTGTTAGATGCAGTTCTAATAAGTTAATGAAGTTGGAAAATACTCGAGGGTGGTGGTAGTTTTGGTCATCTTTGCTTGAAATCGTTAGATTGTTGTGATTCAAGATCAATCGTTCAACGTTCGGGACGTGGTGGTATGTCTTTCCCTTAATTTCCCTGATTCCGTTGTTTGTCATGTCGATTGTTTTTAACATGCTTAAATTGTTTAAGTCGCCGAATATGTTCCAAGGCAAGGTTGGAATGTGATTGCCTGTAAAGATGAGAACTTGTGTTTCTTCGGGTAATTCTTTCAGCATCGATACATTTGTGAAACCCAAGTCCTTGCAGCTTACTACAAATTTGTCTTGCCTTTCGTAAACCATTTTGCCGCAGAAGCACTCTTGGAGTAGTTTTGATCGACAGGGGTTTATTCGTGACTGTGCTGGATAAAATAGCCATATGATGAACAATATTGAGAAAAGATTCATTTTTAGGGCCATTCTGAAATAAGAAATAGTTATTAGTGTTCCAGTAAAAGTAAAACAAATAATTAACTGTAAAATGTGCAATAAGAAACTATTTTAACAAATTATTACTTAATTGTATCTAATTGAACAGTAATAACTTTAATAATTGCGATGATTAAAAGTAATTGCGTATTAGAATGAAAGGTAATTGCAAATGTTATAATTATGTTTTTCATATATACACAGTTTTCTTTATGTCATTCTTTCATCTGTACATTTACGTTAAGAGCTCCATATAAGGTGAGATGTGTATCTTAACACACCTTTTTATTCAACACAATGTAGCAACAATTACTTCATAAACAATTTTTATACTTACGTGTATTTTTCAAATACGGGGTACAAGTGGACCTAAAAAGCTCTTTATTTGCCTTTTTTTAAAATTCTTATCACCTGACGCATCCAGAGCTTAAGTCACGTTTACAACACACCATTTTTAGATATTAAGACACGAACAGGTGAGTCGCTTTAGTAGGTGTAATTTGGGTTTGGTAACAATCAGCGCTGTTGCCGATGTAAACAAATACGGCACTTACGTTGGGTTTCCCAATCTTCTCAAGAATCTGAATTAATATCCTTTGTGCATTCTACGGCCACTACTACTTTTGCATTATGCATTCCAATCTAGGAATATCAAGTACTTAAAGTGTGCACTATCAAGGTGCATTAAGACATCCATTAAAGTAGAAGCATTTACTCAATGGTAGAACGTGGGATGGGCTAACATTGCTTAAACTCCGAATAAAAATTAATTTAATGAAGGTCTCTGTGAATAGTTTTAGACATCACAATAATTAATTTGCCAACTAGTAAATAAAAGCATGTATTAAAATGCAAAAGAAATTAACAGTGATTGTAGAAATAAATTAGCTCAAAATAAACAGAGTTACGTAAACAAGTAAACAGAACCTAACAACTACATGAGAAGAGGTTTTCTAAACTTACATTACGCACGTGAGTTGAACAATTTTCAGGCGTAATTTTCGCTCTTAGTCAAATTTTAACGTTGAAATGAAAACAAGAAGAAGACCTAGTAACAAAGTGTAATAGCAACCCTTGATAAGAAAAGCTGAATCCCGCATAGACCATGGTGGCTCAAAACGGTCATCATCAACTTGTTTTGAAACTCCACACAAGCCTGGCAAATTAGAGAGCCTTTCAGCAGTTTTAGGGCATTTAGATTGGGGCACTCCCCTTCGAAATATTTTCTTGTTCGGAAGTAACCCTTCAGGAGCGTAATTACAAGCAATCAACCACACATCTTCTTCATTTTTAGCGTCATATCTAAGTCGAGTTCTTCCACAGCCGACGTATTCAGCATTGGCCCACATCAATTGTATAAACTGATTTGCAGTTTGATTAGCTTTGAATCTCACATTTCGGTCCCAAGTGTCCCCACCGGCATCTAGCTCGTAGATAATCTCCCTAAATTCGCTTGTATTACTCACAACTGTGATTTGGCTGGATGCGTTATGATGGGGGCTGAAATTACACGGAGCTTTTCCCTTACCTACAAATTTTAACAAAAGAATGAAAAAAATGTACTCTAAAATGGAGAAGTATTCCTCAGATTACTGTATGATACCATTATATCACATGTAAATTATACTTACTACAAGAATTGGTCCAACACTGAGCCAGAAATTCCAACTCTTTACTGTACGAAATCGCCATCATATTTGCTACATTAACATCATCAAACTTTTTCCCCAAGGCAAAATCATTTCTGAAGAAATTATGAATATCCACTATGGCCTGTCTTTCAGGTTCCATGGGAGGAAAAGCCTTTCCTTTTGAACTGCATTTATATCTATTAAGACCGCAGCGACTATCAGATCGCATGCAGACTGTATTTAGCGATTTGTAAGAACAGTAAGCTTTACACCATCCTGACGTGAAAAGTGGAGGTAAGCTAACGCCTAATTCTGTATAGGTTCCTGACGGTCTTTCTCCATTTCCATTTTGGCCTCGACCATCGCCCTCAGCACTATTATTTGCGGAGAAAACCAGAAGAATTAAGAGAAATGCCATCAAAATCGTAGCCATGACTGTCATTTAATTATTTATAATATATTTTGTTTCTTTGTTTATATAGTTACACTTTTAAAATAATAAAAAAAGAAATTTTGCATAAATAATAATATTATGCATGAGTATTATGTACCTGATTTTCTTAGGTACAACATTATATAGTTTGAGAAAACCGGAATTAAAATTCTTCTCCAAAACTTGTAACATATATTTCAAGTTTCGCCTGAGCATTAAATTCAAAATGTAAAATATGTTTTATTGTGTAGCTTAAATCAACCATACGGTGACACAAAAATTTGAAAATTGTTCAAAGGGCGCCAAACAAGTCAAAATTCAGAATTTACTAATTATAAATGATAGCGACGGAACTAAACTGCAATAATAGAAATGATGGCGAAAGTGATATCGCCAGCAGACAGACAAATAAAATCTTCATATTGATGTAAGTCTTTGAAGTCACGTCCCGCATGGGCCATGGATCTTCAAATGGGTCTTCATCTAAGTCTCTGATTTTCCCGCATAAAGTAGGGTAAGACGGGATTTCTGGGAGATCCTCAGGACATTTGGTTCTATGGATACCTCTGCGGTATATTCTTTGGTTAATCTCCATCCCAGGTGAATAATTGCAAACAACAATAAAAAAGTCCTCTGTGAGTTTTGTTTTGCCGCAACCCACGAATTTTGAGTTAGCCCACACAAGTTGTATAAAATTAGTAGCATTTTGGCCGTGTTTGTACCTTAACTTTGGCTCCCAATCGATCCTTTCATCGAACCAAAATTTGACAATGTCCTCGTACTCAGTTAAGTTCCCCATATAAACATTTTGCCCTGAAGCTTCCAAAGTTGGGCTGTAGTTGCATTTAGCTCTAGTTGGCTCTACGAGTAACAATATAAGATAGAGCAAGAATGAATTAGAACACTACATTAACTTACTGCAGGCGTTGGCCCAACATTGGGCCAAAAATTCCAACTCTCTGCTGTATGACAGAGCTATCATATTTGATACTCTATACTGCGCTATTCCTTCTCCTCCAGCCATAATGGATCTATATTTGTTATGAGCTACTAGTATTTGGAATCTATCTTCGTCTTTAGGTCTCTGGCTTTTACTCTTCTTGCTACATTTGTACCTATCTATGGCACAACGACTATCAGATCGCACGCAGACAGTGTTTAGTAACTTGTAAGAACAAGCTGCTTGACACCAAGCTTTTGTGAATAAAGGAGCCTGCGTTTCCGTTTCCTCAGTTACTTCCGTTTGATTAGAAAGGTCTCCATAGTCTACCCCGGTGATAAGTTGCGACAAGTAATGCGAAAAAGCTATGAGGGTTAGTAAGACTTTTACCATTAAGATGCAAGTGATAACGGTTGAAAATCATGTAAATTAATTAGTTTGATAGATTAAACCTTCACAATTTGTTTTCTTGTTTTGCTTTCTTAGTTACTTACTACTAACTTACTATAAGTAGTTAGTAAGAATCTTACTGTTTTTATATTTAGGTACATCTCGCATATGTCATTAAAGATATATTATTGATGGGACTAATAGTGTTTTTAACGTTAACTAATATAGAAGAATGAAAAAAGAAGAATAGTATTTTCGAATGCTAAAGCTAAATTTTGCATTTTTTAAATAGAAATTCCTTATTTATTTTCGAGTAGTATCTACTTCAAATTTAGTCGTCGTTGGTAGCCTAGTTTTTAAGGTGCTGGCTTTTAGTACTAGGGGTCGTAGGGTCGAACCCCACCCACGGCGATGATTTTTCTGATTAGGAAAAAATGTTTGAGCACCTCATCGTCCGGAAGCGATGTAAAGCCGGGGGTCCCGTGTGTTGTAGGTATAATCTACACGCACGTTAAAGAACACAATGACCAGGTGCAAATCCTGGCATTGGCTAAATTCCCAGAAGTTGTGGTCCTAATCTCTGGCGTCGGTGATTGGCCTCTGATGCGGAAATAGGCCGACGTTAAATAAACGAGTTAAAAAAAAAGTTTACTTCAAATTTAGAACAAAAAAGCTGTAGCGTTAATTTTTGCCTAGCTCGTATTTTGAGTCGCGTGGTGCTTCAGTGGTGGGAGAGCGAATGCCGTTTTCTGTTTCGGGTTCAAGTTAATCGTCAAAATGAGAACCTAGGCAGTTGCCCACGGTGTCTTCTCCTGATAACTTCAGTTTACTAATCTGGATCTAGATTCTGCTAAGCTACCAATAATTTGGGATAAATCGTTATTGGGAGATCGTCATCAGTTTGTCGATTTTGTAAAGGGGGTATCCTTTTATCGAAGGCTGGATCGCTTCGGCGGATTTCAAATGTTCATCGTGGCAACCGACTTTCCATCAACTTATACGTCTCCCTACGAGCCAATTAGGTATAGTCGAATTTCATCTTAAGAGGCAGCTAGTCATACCTTAAATCGTATTTTAGATATTTTTTCGCGTAGGAATAAGATATCGCCATGCAACAAACAGCATAATATTCCATTTTTTATTCTCCTAGCCTGTTAGCATTTTGTTTTTCGAAATTCCCTGTAGATTAGCCAAAAAAAATATTTTAGACTAAATTTTTGGAAATTAAAAAAAAATGCTAACGGCTATTCTACATGTAAATAGGAACAAAAGTTGTGGTATAGCAAAATGCGAAAAAATCACAAATAGAGCTTTAATAT
>JAWQRP010001267.1:0-20105 GCA_033557875.1 Quadriops clusia | reverse complement strand
AAAAACCAATAACAATAACCAAAATTATATTATTTTACCATATATAAAAAATCTTACAGAAAATATTAGAAATAGATTTAAAACATTTAATATTAAAATTATTACTAAAAATCAAAACACAACAAAACAATTTTTTTCTAGAATAAAAAATAAATATGATAAATTTAAACAATCAAACCGTGTTTACAAAATTAACTGTTTAAATTGTAATGCATGTTATATTGGTGAAACAAAACAATATCTACATAATAGAATTTCTCAACATAAAAATTCTTGCAATAAAGAATTAACAAAAAATTGTACGGCTCTAACAAAACATTGTAAAGAAAATACACATACTTTTGATGTTGATAATGTTAAAATTTTAGAAAAAGAAAGTATTTGGTACAAAAGAAGAATTTTAGAATCTTTAAATATTAAACATGAAAAATTTTCAATTAATTTTAAACAAGATACAAATAACATTAATAGAATTTATAACCAAATTATTAAAAGTACTAAACAACCTTCTTTTTCTTATTTTTATTATTTTAAGTGAAACTTATTTTTTTATTATTTTGTCAATTCAAATAAGAAGAAATTTTTAAAAATAATTTGTCAATTAGGAAATTTTTAATTTTATAAACTTTTATAATCTCCTGAAGAAGATTATAACGAAACGTTGAGATAAAAATATAAACATATCATTTTTTAAGACCTTATACCCATTCTAACAAATATTTAATGAGTAAAATTTGATTATTTAATTTTATTCTTGTACTTTATTATTTTATATTTTATGAAATTAACACAAAGAGGTCTTTCAATAGACGAAACCGGTAGCCTACCGAATAATGAAAATATCACCAAAAAGTGAATTTGTTAAATACACAAACTTTCAAATAAAAATATGTATATCTCTGCTTGATAGGCCATCCCTATGTCGCCTATATATATGTAGTATAGAGTCTATATTATAGACATTAACTTTTTAAAAACTTTAATGGCTCCTATTAGCGTTAATGACTCTTTTTTAAAAAGTTCGGCCCAATTTTCCCACAAATGTTGTTTTAACAGAGATCACACATAATTGCCTAGATATGATCGTATATAGATAAGCAATGTTGCAAAAGCAGCGTTCATCAATTATAATCAGTTAAGAGCAATTTGCCTCAACGGGTTATTGTAGCAAATATTTGTCACGTATTTATCCCGCATTAATTTGCCCTTGAATGATCAATTTTTTGTGTTAGGGACGTACGGGAAAATAATAACAAATTACTACTTATTGTGCCATTAGGATACTTATTCTGGCATTAAACATTTTTATGGGTGTATTTATTGTTGTAAAATGAATATTGGATTCATTATTAAATTCATCATTAGATTCATTATTAGATTCATTATTAGATTCATTATTAGATTCATTACTATTTTCATTATTAGATTAATTATTAGATTCATTATTAGATTCATTATTAGATTCATTATTAGATTCATTATTAGATTCATTATTAGGTTCATTATCTTTAACATTATTATTTTTGTTACTACATATTATTTTTATTATTACATATTATGTTTATTACTACATATTATTTTTCATTTTTCAAAAAAGTAGACGCTTTAATGAATCAATGAAATGGTACTTACTGAAGTAGAAAATCGTAAACCAATTTAACTGACTCCAGCACAGGCTACATTATGCGAATTTAGAGGAAAATTTCGTTAACTAAAATTAGCTTTGTGAGTCTTTGGAGAAATAGTTTCAATGAAAATAAGCGGCCAGCTGTAAGCTGTTGGCCGAAAGCGAATCAATAGCTACTGAAACATAGAAATGACTTTACATTGACACAAAAATTGCTATTTTCAGGTCGCCCCTGTGTCGCCAATTTTATTTTTAATTTTTGCATCGCACGTTTGGGGGCCCTGCCAATTTATTACCCCTCTCGATTGTTTATATGTGAGGTCAAAACATTGGGAATGATTATAATATATGTGCCACCGAAGCATTACTGCTTAAAAATTATGTTTATTATATTAAAAAAAAAATTATATTAAAAAAAATATATTAAAAAAATATATTAAAAAAAATATATTAAAAAAATATATTAAAAAAAATATATTAAAAAATAATTATATTAAAAAATAATTATATTAAAAAATAATGATATTAAAAACTAATGATATTAAAAACTAATGATATTAAACAACTGACACAAATATATCTGAAAACATTTCAATAAAGTTTTCATAAGGTTTCTATATAGAAATAAAGCGTACCTACTTAAATAATATGTATGTAGGCAATACAACAATATAAATACTTCATATACTTCATAAATACTTCATATTATGTAGAATAATTAACCTTCGGGTGGCGGTTAGGATAATTACTGGCAACATGAACTTGTCGATAAATATAAAGTCGTCCTTTACCTTTTCACGCATATTGTCAATGAACAATATTATAATCGATCCCGTTAATTTCTCACTCACATCAATTATTGATTTTATATCCTTATATGTTTTATATCCATATATGTTGTATATCAATATATGTTTTATATCCATATATATTTTATATACATAAATATTTTATATTCACATACAACAATGTGATTATTATCTACTGTTATATAATCCTCAATTATTCTACTATGTTATTAAGTTGACAATAATAATAATAAAATACGAAAATAAAAAGTAATATAACAAATCCCATTCGAACACAATGTGTAATGAATCATAATTGGCATAACGAGCCAGTGCATATAACAATCCTAACAGATAAAATTTTATTGCATTTGCCATATAGAGATAACTATTGTAAGCTTTGTAACCCGAATCTGCAGCAGCCGGCAGTGGAAATTTCCATTGCCTATACATATAAAGAGTTTGTCCGCCGTCTCTAAATCCTTGGTTCTCAAAATGTTTGATGTTGATAAGAAATGATGATATGTATCAACAAAGAATCTCTTGAATTTGTTTATTTGAAGTTTAATCGATTTATTTCCTAACTAATATTTATTTATCTATATTTTCCTAATAATGTTCATAGCTAATGGGTTAAGTTCATAGTTAATGGGTTAAGTTCATAGCTAATGGCTTAAGTTCATAGCTAATGGTTTAATTTCATAGCTAATGGTTTAATTTCATGGATAATGGCTTAAGTTCATAGCTAATGGCTTAAGTTCATAGCTAATGGTTTAATTTCATAGTTAATGGTTTAAGTTCATAGCTAATGGCTTATGTTCATAGCTAATCGTTTAATTTCAATAGCTAGTCGCCTAAACATCGCTTAATTTCATAGCTAATAACTAAAGCTACCAATTGAGATTTTAAGTTTACTTTTAGGAAATGCGAAAAAAATGAAATTATTTATAGGCGCTGTTTGAGTAAACATAAACAAACACTTACGTTGTTTTGCATATGACCGCAATCTGTGAATTGGCCAGGGGCTATTTATATTTCCCTTTCTTTCACTCTTAGGCCTATTTTTAGAGCGACGAAGTCTGCCTTAGGAATACATTAATCAATATCGAAATTCCTTGCATTTAAATGAGGTGCGCGTGTTAAAACATTTTATTTACATAATTATACACATTAGGTAAACAAATAATTTGTAACGCTCAAACTTGTTAAATAAAGTATTTTTAATTAAATTTGCCGCCCTTTTCCTGGTGTGCATGTTTTGTATTGATTAATAATGACGTCCGCCGTTGCCATGGTTACGGGAATACGCGTTGATGTGACGTCATGACCTGATTGTAAACTGAAGGATGCTGCGTATTTAAGACGTACGTCACCGTTTCATTTGTTTACCCCTTAGAGGTTCGATAAGTAAGGGTGTCAACAAACCCATCAATATCGATTGTTTCGTCTGGTTATTGCAGAATTCGCTGGAATTTTCGCTTTTAGTTTAATATGATAAATGGTCTCGCTATTATTGTTATTAGAAAATTTAAATATAGCACTCTTGGGGCTTGAGGACGTCGAACTGGGGTTTAAAAGCGAATAACGCGAAAATGTTCGAGCACGAACCTTTCACATTAATTTTTTTTTATTTATTAAAAATAGTTATCGGGAGTGCTACAATAAATTTAAGGCGCATTAATATTGTTCTAAGATAAGATTTTCGTAATATTTCTTTTGTTAATCGGTCGCCTACATAGATAAAATTTTGAGATTGCTGGAAAAGTACAATACGTGAAAATTACAATGCGTGACAAGTACAATGCGTGAAAAGTAAAATGAGTGAAAAGTACAATATGTGTAGGTTTAACTTGTCTATGGTTTTACTATTAAACAAGCAAGAGATTTTTCATATTTGCTCGGTAATTAAAAATAATGTAACTAGTTTGGTCCGGTGTTATCAAATTTGGCTCAAGTTTTAATTGTTTTGCATTTCTGTGCACGACGTCAAGGATGAACCTGAAACCGGAATTTCACGGCAGATTCATATCTGGGAAAATATTTTGCACAAACGAGCCATTTTTTTAATTAACATTAAAAAAGGCTGGAATGATACATTTTAAAAAAAATTATGAAATAAAATTTTTAATACGTTC
The DNA here is from genome assembly GCA_033557875.1 of Quadriops clusia. Taxonomy (NCBI): domain Eukaryota; kingdom Metazoa; phylum Arthropoda; class Insecta; order Coleoptera; family Hydrophilidae; genus Quadriops; species Quadriops clusia. The sequence continues at coordinate 15,555 of JAWQRP010001267.1, read as the reverse complement.
ATTAGTACTCTTATTATTATTATTATTATTATCCTTATTATTATTATCCTTATTATTATTATCCTTATTATTATTAGTATTATCCTTACTATTATTATTATTCATATTATTATTATTAGTATTATCCTTATTATTATTATTATCCTTATTATTATTATGATCATAGCTATTGATTATTTTAGTATTTTTGCAAGAAAAAATGTAACGTGTCTACCTAGACAGATAACAAATAATTTTTTACCTTGGTTTATCTAAGGATTTTCTCGGAGTTCAGGAATTCGAGCGGGCCGCCAGCTGATCATAACAAGACCCGAATGGTTCGGAACCACTTGCCAAACGCTGGCTGAGGACTGACTGGTCGAGATAAGGCGATGTCTGGAACTGCTGAGGTGGGTGAAATGCGTGTTGCCTGCTGCTCAGGCGAAAACTCAATAGCAATGCTCAATAGTCGTGAGGTTGCCAATCGCCGAATGCGCAAAGCGGTGGGGGACCTGTGAGCGTTCCTGACCAGTGGCAACCAACAATCCGCCGCGGCAGCGGCCTGCTTGAATAAATGGACCTAAACAAATATTTGCATGTCAAGGCATTTAACATGTCAAAGTATGTAATATGTTAAAGCATTTAATATGTTTAAGCATTTAATATGTTAAAGCATTTAATATGTTAAAGCATTTAATATGTTAAAGCATTTAATATGTTAAAGCATTTAATATGTTAAAGCATTTAATATGTTAAAGCATTTAATATGTTAAAGCATTTAATATGTTAAGGCATTTAATATCCGCCGACTAAAAAATGAATAAACACTGACATTAGAAATTAGTAATGTGTGCTATTTCAAAGAGGCGGTATGAATTTTGAATTTTTTATAAACATGTTTTATTTAAACGCCCTGTATTTAATTTGTGTGTTTTTGATACTTACCTATAGATATTTCATCTTGTCTACATATCTCTTTACATCTTGCATATTTTATATAATAATAATAATAATATAAACATTTTATTCTAGTTATATTCGTCATTGATGGGGTATTGTGGTTAATAGGTGTTGCGGTCATGCACCACTATCTTTATGATCCATTATTTTATTATTCATAGGATTAGGTCGTCATTGCAGTGGAAGCCATTCAAGTGTGACAAAAAAAAATAGCATTTCACACAATGCACACTAATCAGCACGTTTCCTTTCCTGATAAACCATTTTACTTCCTATAATAACAAGAAGAAGGTGTAAGGTGCTAGGATTGTGTGATAAATTGGATAATGTTAATCTGTAAGTTTTCTCCACATTTTTTTTCATAACAATATTAATTTTCTCTGTAATATACACTGTAATAAAAATGTATACATTTTCACGATACTATCATCATTAAATTTATTAACATATTATTAAATAATATTAAGATATTAAAAATGTGTCATAAGTTACATTTACGTATTAAATCCCACGGCAGCAGCAAGGTTTTCCAAATGTTCGGGAAAACTTTTGACGAAGCAATTGTGATGGGGGGCCAATTGGGCATCGCTCATCACCCCCAAGATCATGTGGTCGGCGTATTGGTTCAGACAAATCGATATACCTAGTAAAAATTGCACATACACTACTTGTACTAATATATAATAATAATAATAATAATAATAAAAATAATAATAATAAAATAATAATAATAATAATAATAATAATAATAATAATAATAATAATAATAAAATAATAAAAATAATAAAAATAATAATAATAAAATAATAAAAATAATAATAATAAAATAATAAAAATAATAATAATAAAATAATAAAAATATCATGCAATAACTGCTATTTACATTAGATAACCAGCATCATATAGATACCACTATTTCGGCATTGACATTATTTTATTAATATTGTTATCTACATATATGAATTTTTCTCAATCCTTCGTTATCCCCTTGTTACGAATTATAATTTTTCACATGAACACTCGAACTCATTTTAACGAATAACTAATTAAGACACGAATAATAATAAAATACATTTAAAAAATATTTAACTTACTAATATTCGCCTGGGGAGGATTCCAATAGATAGCCGACAAAACCTCTTGCCCCCAAAGCGTCCTCTGGGCCAAACTGGACTGCTTCGAAATCACCTCCGTATAAGCCACAGAGTACTTCTTCGACAAGAACTTCAACATAACAGTGATCACCCCCTGAGGAAGAATCTTGTTCAAAACGTTATACTTCCCATGCAGCATACTTATCAAATAAGTAAGGGGTTGTTCCTCCCTCGCCTGCGCGAAATATTGCCGAATTTGCCCCAAATTCTCCGCCACGTTTCCACCCTTGCTCGCCCCTATTAGGGGCAGATACACGGAAACCACCCCTCCGACCGAATCTTCAGGTTTTACGTTTCCTCCGGTGTTAAACACGTAGCCAGAACTTATGTTCTTGCAGGAAACCGGAATTTCCACAGGAATTTTATCCCTAACCTCCGCCAAGTACTTGCAAATTCCATCGCTTAAAGCTGATAAAACCACTTCCGTTTCTGAAGATCCGGTAACCTGAGCTAATTGCTGCACGAATGATGTCCTAACTGGCCTGGACCAAGCCACAACTTTCCTCCCACAAAGAGTTATCGTTTGTATGGTACGATAATCCGCGAAGAACTCCCTAACCACTATTCTAGGAGCCTCAAAGGTCATCTTGAGGATCGAGAAGAACTCTTTTCCCGCATAGAAAAACAAAGGGAAGTAGTTGTAGACATTGGCCACATATGTATTAGGGTAGGTGCAATATTTCATGGTGATGCAAGTAAAAGCCGCCATGGCTTCGTTATAAACCACCACAGGAATCTTCACAATCTTCTTGGGTATCACCTTGAACCAAAACTTGAAAACCATCTTCGTAATGTTAATCGGATTAAGTGTCACGAAGATAGCTTTGACGAAGTTCCCAAAGGTCACCCTCCTCTTCCAAGATTCTTTCTCGAAGGTATGTTTAATGAAGGTCAATTTTGTTAGAATATGTGGGTGAACCATCGGCAACCCTTTGCGCACTTCTTTAATCGAGGAAACCACTGTTATGAGGAAGATTGCTAAGAATTCGTAAAACCCTGGAGGGTTCTTCAACAATTCTGGTTGTTCTAGAGGATCATAATTTGATATGAATTCGTTCCAGTGATTCGTGAAATCCTCAGTTAACCTTTCTTTTAAATATGGTATTTTCTCTGGTTTTTGGAAGACTTCCGTTAGGGGGCTTCCGGATATTTGTGGCCTGTGGACCATGAAACTGTTTTGTTATTAACTTATTTTGACTATTATTATATTGTTGTTAACCTTTTTTGACTATTATTATATTGTCGTTAACCTTTTTTGACTATTATTATATTGTCGTTAACCTTTTTTGACTATTATTATATTGTCGTTAACCTTGTTTGACTATTATTTCATTGTTGTTAACTGATTTTGAATATTATTATATCGTTGTTAATGTGTTAAGATCTATTTTAAAGTTAAGAAAACTTACTCCATTATAGAACGAACAGGAGGAATCAAGGGCAACATATCCGCGATATTCAAACCAGTACCATGCAGAACATGATGCATCCTCAACAGGATATAATGTTGGTTTTCCGTAGAAGGAATTAAAACAATTTGCCAAGGGGGCACCCCCGACGGCAAGTATTTGGAAACAATCTCAGCGACACAATCCTGCAAGAAACCTTTTTTAAATCGTTTACAAGCCGCTTCATTATCTGCTATTATCCTTCATTTGCTATTATCCTTCACTTACTTGGATGTTTAATTCCGTGATAGGTCTCCCCTTGTAGCTAAAAGGGGTAAGAATCAAATGTTGGTCTAAATCGAAATTAACGTCTTGCCAGGCGTAGGTCCCCATTTTGGAAACGAGACTTTGCTTGAGTTTTCGGAATATCATATTTCCGAATTTATCCTTTCTGTTAACCAGCTCCTAAAAGGAAATTAATTTTATTTTTTCTGTTTTCTGTTAATTGATCCAGTACGATTATTAATTACCCTTAAATGCCTCTTGACAGGATCTAATTCTACGCCTCCTCGAACTGTTAAAAGCACAGTCCTTATTCCTTGGTTCCTGTGAGTGTCCGTGAGGGTCCTGCATGTCGGTTCCTTGATGAATTCCAGGTCCTTGTACAAAAACAAAACACATTGGGTCCAAATAAAATTGCCTATTTTTATAACTGGAATATTGCAAAAAAAATAAACCGAATTAGAAAAGCAGAAAATTAACTAATTACAAATTTGTTATTATAAATATCAATTGATTTCTATTACTTATAATTATGCTTAAAACTAGCAGAACCCTTACCAAAAAAATTCACAACCAAAATAGGAGAGCAACAAATGGCCCAAATGAAAACCGCCAAAGTCCAGAAGAACCCAATAATTTCGCCGTAAACTTCTCCCATGTTAAGACAAAGGGTACTCACATCACAAAGAGTTTCGTTGTGATTATCATCATATTAAGTGTTTACATTAACGGTTTTTTTATCTTTACACAAATAGCGCGTGGAAGTGAACCAATAAATCACTTTTATTGGACGTCAATTAAGTATCATGTATTGTAGTTTAAATCGCTATGAAGCTTCTAAAATTTACTCAGCTTTGTTTGAATTATCAAATTGTATTTATTAATTGTTAAACTTATAATTGTTAAACTTATGATTGTTAAACTTATAATTGTTAAACTTATAATCGTAAACACCTTTTAATAGTAAAAAACGTTCAATTGAAACGAATTTGAAGTGCCACGAAGTTTAAGTGAAGCGAAGTTTAAATATAACAAAATTATAACTACAATGTAGTTTTAACTATAACGAAGTTTTAACTGTCACGTTTTAACTGTAACGTTTTAACTGTAACGTTTTAACTATAACGCTTTAAGTGTAACGTTTTAACTGTAACGTTTTAAGTGTAACGTTTAACTGTAACGTTTTAACTATAACGTTTTAACTGTAACGTTTTAACTATAACGTTTTAACTGTAACGTTTTAACTATAATTTAGTTTTAACTGCAAGCAAGTTTTAAGCAGATTGAGGTGCGCACAAGCCACCAAGAAACTAATTTTCGTCGACGAACGCGATTATTGTCAAAGCTTATCGAAGACCCCTGCCCCCTGTAAATAAACTTTAATTTCTTTTGTTGGCCTTTAGTCACTTTAAAGCATCGAGGGAGATTATCTGATGTACACAAGAGCGTATCCACATGCGCTGGATAAGCACTATTTGGAAACGAATCCGGGTCAGGCCCACAAACACTGATGCTGTTCTTTTTCTCTAATTTTTTTCATATTTTATTTCATTATTTCTTTCATTTTTAATTTTAATTTTTGAAAGTCATCATAACTTTCACTTGTTACAAGAAAAACTATAAAGAACGAAATCTATACACAACGAGAAGTATAAACAACAAAATCAATCAAAAACAACAACAACCTATTTAATAGATGCATAAGTCAGAGAGAGAGAGAGAGAGAGAGAGAGAGAGAGAGAGAAAGAAAGAAAGAAAATGAGAGAGAGAGGCTGAGAGAGAGAGGCTGAGAGAGAGAGAGAGAGAGAGAGAGAGAGAGAGAGAGAAAATGAGAGAGAGACTAAGAGAGAGAGAGAGAGAGAGAGAGAGAAAGAAAATGAGAGAGAGAGGCAGACAGAGAGAGAGAGAGAGTAGATAGACTAGATAGAGTCTTTGATGTAACAATAACCACAAAACAAAGGAATGTTTCGCTATCTAAAATCAACTCTTTAATCTGCACAAGACCATGGGACATTAAATATTTAAGCAAATTTGTTTACAATAACAAATTATAATTATTTACTCTAATTCCTTTAAAATATTAAATACTGCATATTACATGTATACAGACTGACCCACATCAAGTGTCCACCACTGTCAACTCTGTTACTACTAAACGTACACAGTTGTTCAAATGATAATACCTACATATTATCACATATATGTTATAATTATAAGCTATTTTTGACATATTATAAACTTATAATTTTTTAACGCTGACTAACATAAAGAAGCGAAACAATACCTAATTATTTTTTGCATCTCTTTATCTTAAGAGATAAGAGCTTTTCGCTTTTTTCTCTGGAAATTTTTCAATCCGTTCGTCGGTCGTAAAATTCCAGTAAAAAAAAATGCCATTTGTTTTAGCCGTCCCTCTGCGGTTTATTGCTAACCAAAGACCATAAATACATAGGTACGCATATTTCTACGTTATCAATGTGTACTTACTTTCGTAGGTGCAAACGAATGTATAAATATGCGCATATATGAGGAAACTTTGACAAAGAATGTTTTGTGGTGATGAAGTGTGCAACTGTGATAATGTTACATATAAAATACATATCGTAAGTAATTTTTTTGAACCAAAATACAAATTGAAGAAATAAAGTGTCTTACATGCAAATATCGACTTGAAAATGTAAATAAAATAATAATAAAATAATAATAAAATAACAATTCGTCAATATATTGTTACAGCATTAAAAAAATGTTTGAAATGAAGTTAAGGAAATCACGGTTTTGTTTCAAAACTATTATTCAAGCTGGAATGTTTAATTTTTCTGTCAAAACGTAAAAAATAGGTACTTTGAGTTCTTTCATTAAAAAAATAACATCTCAACAATCTTTTACCTCATTGTTTGACTTATTTGTACATATCCGTGTAGTCATAAAAACTAATAACTGAATCAACATTTTCTTCGTTCAGTGCATACCTACCTAGCACTCTTTGACACGTTTGTTTTTTTTTAATTTTTATGCCATAAAATATCATCGAACCTTAACACATTTCCGGATATCTACCTGCGAAAATATTTTCCTTTTATTTTCTATGCTGAAATAAAGATTTATGTGGCACACGGTTTTTAATTTAAAAACGTATAAGAAATATATTCAAAAATTTATAAGTATTCCAGTAATAGAACATAGGCACTAATGAGCGTAGAAAATGAAATAAAAAACAACAAAACGCTTATAGCAGGAAGATGTTCTGTTGCTAAATCAATAAATATATCAAAATGTTTGTCAATTTAGACATTTGAAGTACACATGACCCTTCAATGGACAGATTTTCTCGCTAGTAGTCCTCCCGAGAGGAAGTAGTGAAAGAAGACGGTATTATGTTTCTTTTTCCTGTATAATCGACGAGACCTGTTTTAAAATTCAAATTCAAAATGTTTTCGAACGTGAAAACTCAAATTGACGGACTGGGCGAATGGTTCAACTCGAATTTATCAAAATTGAAGAATAGTGCCTTGAATCCTGAAACGTTTGAAGAAAATTCTGATCAAAGAGAAAAATGTTATAGAGAAACAACTGCGGCTGAGAAAGAAAAACAAATGGTTGCAGGAAGACAAGATGTGGAGGAGGTAGAGAATGTGAAAGAAATTCAAAATGTGAAAGAAATTCAAAATGTGAACAAAATACTAAATGTGAAGGAAATACAAAATGTGAACAACAGACAAAATATGAACAATACACAAAATAGGAAAAATACACAAAATGTGAACAATACACAAGATGTGAACAATACACAAGATGTGAACAATACACAAAATGTGAACAATACACAAAATGTGAAAAATACACAAAATATGAAAAATACACAAAATATGAACAATGCACAAAATGTGAAGAATACACTAAATGTGAATAATACACAAAATGAGAACAATACACAAAATGAGAACAATACACAAAATGAGAACAATACACAAAATGAGAACAGTACACAAAATGTTAACAATATACAAAATGTGAAGGGTTTACTAAATGTGAACGAAATGCAAAATGTGAACAAAAACCAAAATGCCGAAGAAAGCAAATTTACAATACGATCCCAAAGAACCTATTCTGCGGAAATAGCAAATGAAGAAGAGGAAGAACAAACAGAACTAGGAAATGCAGAAAAGGAAGATCCAAAAAACAAAAATCCAAAACAAGAACATGCAGAAAATGAGAATGAGAACAAAAGAGAAAATACAAAAAATGACAATGAGAACAAAAAAGAAAATGCGAAAATTGACAATGAGAACAAAAAAGAAAATGCAAAAAAAGACAATGAGAACAAAAGAGAAATTGCAAAAGATGACAATGAGAACAAAAAAGAAAATGCAAAAAATGAGAATGAGCACAAAAAAGATAATGCAAAATACGACAATGAGTTCAAAAAGGAGAATGCGAAAAATGGCAAAGAGACCAAAAAAGAAACCGCGCCATTAGAAGAAATCGGAAACCAACTGGAGATCCTGCAAAACAAAGCAATAAACACAGCGAAGACCTTCGGGAACTTCCTGGTTTCAGCGGCCGGTAAAGCAGGAACCTCTTTTACCGCCACAACGAACAAACTGAAGAAAATAGTGGAAATGGGCAGCCTTTTGGAGGACTTCAACAAGGAACAGGACAAATTCATAAATGGAAAATCTAGCGCAATCGTCAGCGCTGTTCCTCCTTGGTTTGGCGTCCTTAATGAGGAAACTTTAAAGGAACAATGCTTTAGTTTGTCTTTAGATAAAAGAAATTTCATTCGATCTCCTCCGACTGGATTGGATTTCCCATTTGATTATGAAGTTTCTTTTCCTATTGCTGAAGCCATCATGAGAGAGGATCCTAAATTAGAACGAATGAGATACGAGTTAGTGCCAAAAGTTGTTAGTGAACACAACTTTTGGAGGAATTATTTCTATAGGGTTTATTTAATTTGCCAGGCGAATGAGAAGGGTTGCGAACGAGGGCCTAAGGACGAAGGCGATTCTTTACGTGAAATAGTCGAAGAAGAATGGGAAAAAGAGTTAATGACGGAATTGCAAGAATTCGTTGTTGTTGAAAACAAAAGTGTTAATAGGGTTGACGAACTAGGCGATGAAATAAATAAGCAGTGTACTAGGGAATAAATGAAAGAAGAATATAATTGAGGAAACATAAATAAAAGAAGGAAATCAATGAAAAAAAATTAATTAAAACAAATTAATGAAAAAAATAATGAAAAAAATAATGAAAAAAATTAATGAAAAAAATAATGAAAAAAAAATAATGAAAAAAAAATAATGAAAAAAAATGGATGAAGAAAAATGGATGAAGAAAAAATAATTTAAGGAAAAAATAAATTAAAGAGAAAACAAAAGAAAGAAAAAATAAATGAAAAATGTTTCTACAAAATGTCACCAATTGTTAAATATTTCTTAAATTGATTAACTTACTTAATTTGTGTACCAAAAATAAATTAAAAAAAATTAAAATAATGCGCCACTTGAAAATTGGTTTTCCTGCCTACTCATCTTGAAATGAGGGACATTCCATTGGAGTGTTTAATTAAAACTAATTGTTTTGACGAACGGTTCCTAAATAACGCATACTCAAATAAATTACTCAATAAAGCCGCATGAAAAACCTTTAAATGACTGTCATTATAACTCCCGGATGTTTATTTATAAAACATTCATTTATTAATAAATTATTTCTAAAGCCTGATTATTCTAAAGCATAATTATTTCTAATGCATAATTTTTTCTAAAGTACATTATTTCCAAAGTACATTATTTCTAAAGTGAAATATTTCTAAAGTATAATTATTTCTAGAGCATAATTATTTGTAAAGCATAATTATTTCTAGAGCATAATTATTTCTAAAGCATAATTATTTCTAAAGTACAATTATCCAATTATTTTTAAAGCCTAATCTACAACATTTAGCCCGCTGATGACAGCTTTTTACAGTATGTATAAGCGCGCTTGTATCGATAACTGGCCTTTTCCAATAGCCGTTTAGCATGGGGGTGGAAAGGCGGCTGGTAAGGGGGTGGACAAGCGACTAGTAAGGGGTGGTTTCCGTGGGACTCATAACCTCAAAACAAAAACAAATGAAATGTCCATTAATACATCAATAAAATATTGTTCGGACTTGTTTTGCTGCCACAAAATCTAGTCACCGACAAGATGCTGATGGGGGTAAGTTTTGCTTCAGCTTTTTATCACGGGGTAATTATCTATTGAAACCCGATTTTCCAATACTTGAATCAGGAAAATGGTTTTCCCAAAACAGATAAGGAATTTAATATCTTTCTTTTTTAAACATGAGGATATTTTTAATGTGTTTTCATAGTTTGTTTACTTATGAATTTGTTTATAAACATAATGTTTTTTTTACATACTATTTTTGTTTAAATATTAATGTCAATTAAAATAAATGTTTTTTTAAAATAACATATATTTTTTTAAATAACATAAGTTTTTAAAAAACATATTTTTTTAAATAACATATTTTTTTAAAATAGCATATTTTTTTAAAATAACATATTTTTTTAAAATAACATATTTTTTATATTTAAAGTGACATTGCATTGTAACAATTATTTATGAAATAGTAACTATCCAACCTACCGAGATAATTTTAAAGACCTTCGGTTTCTGCAGCAATTTCCAAAAACAATTCAATGGTACAGATAAATGTTTAAAGTGCAAAGGGCACAAAACTAAATCTAACTTAATCAGACTGTTAAGAATGCCACAATCCAACTTCCGCTCTTTATCAAAACTTTTTTGAGTCAACATAGAAAAAAAAATAATTGGAACGTACCATATTGTACGTGCCCAACAATCACATTAACGGTGATAAATAGCATTATTCTCCGGAGATAAAACGCTGACACAGGATATAAAATATACAGTCGTACAAATGCCAACTCTTTCTCTCTGCACGCATGAGATAATTGTCATGTAAGTCCAAACACTATTGAAACATTTAACCTTCACTTCCATTTACTAAGTTTTTTGCCGTATTTTAAACTATTCATTTATTAGTTTTATACTTCCTTATCATGCTCTTTCAGTTTTTTCAACTTGACCGAAAGATGAAACCTTGATGTTTGGTAAACCCGATTATTAATATCGCCATTCAATGCTATCGGTCGTACAGATAAAGCTCACTATGCTCATATAAAAACGCGTAGCAAAGTTTTTTCAAAACGTGTTAAATATTAAAAAATTATTACTCGGATAATAACGCCTAAACAATTTTTTTTCTTGATATTATAAATCTTTTTCTTGATATTATAAATTTTTCTTGATATTATAAAATTTTCTTGATATTATAAATCTTTTTCTTGATATTATAAATTTTTCTAGATAAGTTTTTATAAATTACTCTACAAATTAAAAATTTTGTTCCAGGATAAAAAAATGTTACAACTAAAAACAAGTGAACAACCGTAGTAATGGCTTACTCAAAAGTACATCTATCATACAGGAGCTCGGTAACGAAACTGCAAAACTTGAGCTGGCGGGCGAAGAGATTTCTCCTGCTGCTACTAGCGTCCTCGTTTTCATTCTATCTCTTCACGACGATCTACCCGCACGACTTATACATAACCAAACGAATTTACTATACGCTTTACCCGGAGATCTCTATATCATGCTACCGACTGAAAGAGAACTCCCTAATGGACATTTCAGATGTGGACGTCCGCAAAGGCAAGTCGATCTTCTTCCACGAAACCTCCTGCAGCTCGCACCGATCAGGCAAAATCGTCATAACCCCCCGGCAGGCGTGTGCGGTGGAATCAGCGGCAAAACTTAACCCGAATTTCGACGTTCTGTTGAGTTTCACCTCGCCTGGCATTATGAAATACGAGAACACTCAAAGCGACAGGATCCTGCAGGCTTTGATGAGCTACGACAATATTAAAATCTTGCACTTGGATTACGAAAAATATACTAGAGGAACGCCCTTGGAGGAAGTGTATCAGAGCCGAAAGGTCGAGTTTTCCGATTACGCTCAATCGCACGCTAGTGACGTGTTGAGGTATTTAACGTTGTCGAAGTATGGGGGAATTTATTTGGATCTGGATGTTATTGTGATAAAATCGCTGGAGAATTTGGCCCCGAATTTCGCAGGAAGCGAGTCGGAGAAGAATGTTGCCGCAGGGGTATTAAGCTTCGAGGCTACTGGGAACGGTCATCGACAAGCTCAGGAATGTGTTAACGATTTGAAGGATAATTTCAAGGGGGATGAATGGGGGTACAATGGGCCAGGAGTGATTACAAGGTAACGCACATGCTTAAAATTATTATTTTTATTAAAATTATTCATTTAGTCATTCATTCATTCATTCATGCATTTATAAAAAGTAACTTTTATTTTGAGAGATTATGCAACAGTACCTCATAAGTCATCAGATATGTATAAATGGGAAATGTTTTACTAAGTAGTACATATATACTAATGACAATAGTCATTAATGACACGGTCATTAAGGGGCTACAAGAATAATAAAGAAAATCCATAGCGCAAATTAAAACTGGAAGCAAACTAAGTAAACTATTTGACATTAATACCTGAGATAAATAATAAATGAATATTCAGAAGGCAATCGATATAGTATGGTCTTGCTTTATTGTTTCTAAAAATTACGCAAAAATAATTCGTAAGTATGAATACTGCTGTGTTAAAATAAATATACATAAATAAATAAATAACATACATACGTTCATTAATTACAATGATTAATCAATCATTTACGTAGTAAAATATCTCATTGCATAATCTATGTAAAAGAAAATTTACATTAATCTAGTATTAATAAAATATATATAATATAAGTGTTTATAATAAACTATTTCTTCTTAGGCTTTTAAGGAAAAACTGCGGCGTCGAACAAGCAAAAGAAATGATTGAGAAGTTCTGCGAAGGGTTTACGGTTTTCGCCCCGGAATATTTCTACCCCGTTCCTTGGTGGAATTGGACGATTTATTTCGAGGAGCAATACTCAGAAGCCATCAAGTCGCTCACTCGAAACAGTTATGTGATACACGTTTGGAATAAGCACAGCGTGGAACAGAAAATCAAAGTCGGATCAAAGGTACCTTACATAAAATTTGCCGAAGAGTTCTGTCCCAGAGTGTACAATGAATGTGATACTTATTTTTAGAATCAATTGTTAATATTTCTATTTACTATTTACTACTATTAACATGAGTATGTACTGCTAGACTCCTATTATCTATAATTGTAAAAAAACTTAAATAAACAAACAGAATTGGCTGTCTGGAGTGTAGTAGCACATAGTTATAAATCTTAAGTTATAAACCTTAAGTTATGAACCTTAAGTCATAAACCTTAAGTTATGAAACTTAAGTTATGAACATTAAGTTATGAACCTTAAGTTATGAACCTTAAGTTATGAACATTAAGTTATGAACCTTAAGTTACGAACCTTAAGTTATGAACCTTAAGTTAAGAAACTTAAGCTATGAAACTTAAGTTATAAACATAATGCATAAACATAAAGCTATAAACACTCACCTAACCTCAAAATGTCCAAAACTTCAAATTTTGACATTTCGAACAATCATGGCGGACGCGCAAAGTCAAAGCCGCCTACTCTGCTTACAAACTTTCCTCGAAAGACGCTATTTCCAAATCGATTTATTTCGGAAAAACTCATCACTTTTCAAAGTTTCTATGTTTCCAACGGCGGCTTGTGCCCTCTTACGTCGATTCACACAAGTTTTTCTTCGGGAAATGAGGAATTTCCACCGATTTTCGTAAAGAAAAAGAGACGCGACATGACACGTATTTAACCGGATAGAAGACTCCCGCCGTTCTTTTGTTTGTTTCTAAAATGTTCCACGAGGCGCCAAATTTAAATGATCCTACTTTACACATGAATTAGTCGAAATTTAGTGCTCAAATTAGCTCAATTGCGTCCTTTTTGCTGGTTTGTTCACGAAAGGATGCTGCGTATTAACAATAATAATGTAAAATGAATAAGAGGTAGTCCTCATGTAGTGCTCAACTTTTAGTACCTAGCTCAAATATGTTCCTTTTTCATATACTTCATATACGTTTCTTATATACGTAATATACTTATTTATGCAATATACTTATTAACAAAATATACTTATTTACGTAATGTAAATATTGCTGACAAACTTCTCAATGTTGTGTGGTCCATTTTATTGATGAACGCAAACTTAATTCTAAAGAATTTTTAAACTATGTATTAATTTAATCACTTCGTAATACGAAACGTTACATATCCATGATCGGCAAATATCCATATCACTAAAAGGAATATGTTAACATATTAATAATATTAACAAACATTATAGTGTTCATTCATTATAATAAACTACATAGGTATATAATTAATTATACACAATGAATTACACATAATTAATTATGCATAATTAATTATATATAAATTATACTAAATACCAATGTTATAAGACATTATAATTTATCGAAGAATCACTATAATTTAAAGATTTAAGTTATTTTATATGTATGTTATTTTATGTTTATTTACGTTTATGCCAAATTTATATTTTATATTACCATGATTGTTGTTGTTATTATGTATTACTATATCATCATTACTTAAATTTTACTAGGAAAAATTATATAATTTAAGTTTGTACATATATAAATAGCGAATCTAGTGTGCCATGACCCCCAACACATTGTTTGTGAACTTATTGACACAGTCTTAAAAATAATGAAACAATTGTTTCATTATTGTTCAATGTATTATTAAAAATACTTAATATTTAAATATTTAATACACAGAATAATTTTTCGTAGATTCCAAACGTTTTCTACCAGAAGTATTACTTTACGCATTGCTCAATTTTCATTTGTGTACTCGGCTATTTCGATAGCCGATTGTTTGTGAGTACCTTTGGCACTGTTATAAATCGTAACACACACATATCCTTTGATTGTTTGTATTTAAAACCTTTTTAGAGGTGCAATATCTGCTCATATCATTCGTAAGTTAGTGTATGTTATCGTTTGTTATTATATAAGAAGTTATTTGTAAACTGTGACATTGTTTTTTGAATAAAAAAAAATCTATGGATACAAAATCTATTGATAAACAAATCTGTGAATATAAAAAACTAGAGAAAAAATCTAGGGATAAAAATATGTATAGATAAAATACCTGGATAAAAAAATTATTGATAAAAAATCGATGGTAAAAAAAATATATAGATAAAATATCTATGGATAAAAAACCTTTAGAAAAAAATGTATAGACCAAAAAATGTATAGACAAAAAATCTATAGCTAAAATAAATATAAATAAAGACATCCATGGATAAAAAAATGTATGAATAAAAATCTATAGACAAAAAATCTATAGATAAAATATCTATAAATAAAAACACCCAAGGATAAAAAAATCTATGAATTTAAAAGCTATAGGCAAAAAATCTATAGATAAAATATCTATAAATAAAATCACCCAAGGATAAAAGAAAATCTATGAATAAAAAATCTATAGACAAAACATATATAGATAAAATATCTATAAATAAAAACACCCAAGGATAAAAAAATCTATGAATAAAAAATCTATAGACAAAAAATCAATAGATAAAATATCTATAAATAAAAACACCCAAGGATAAAAGAAAATCTATGAATAAAAAATCTATAGACAAAACATATATAGATAAAATATCTATAAATAAAAACACCCAAGGATAAAAAAAATCTATGAATAAAAAATCTATAGACAAAAAATCAATAGATA
>JAWQRP010001266.1:0-20107 GCA_033557875.1 Quadriops clusia | reverse complement strand
ATATAACGTATATAAACATTAACACATTATATACCTACTTGTTTTTCTTACTTTTCTGTAAAATCGATTATCCGAACAAATCGATTATCCGAACTACCCTTGGTCCCAATTAGTTCGGATAATCGACGCTCTACTGTACTTGCATTTTTTAGTTAGGTACATGCTCGCTTATGGTCTCTAATGTATATTTCCGCTGTTTATTTAAACACAAAGATTTTTGGTAATTTTTAACATTCAGGAACAATATACATCCGCGTGCCGCCGCATCTTATAAGGGAATAGTACTAGGCCTAAGTATTTGAAACTATAGATATCTAAGGGACTAAATTTTAGCAAAATCAGATTATTACAAAGGTACTTTAAAGGGCACCCGATTTTGAAAAAGAAAAATTTTTCCCTGTCGTGTTGAAATTTCGCATTTATAGTCTCCATAATATTATAAATTAATGGTAATTATTTTAACAATATCGAATTATTAATAAGGATACTTTCCACGGATAAAAATATAAAAATATGCACATTTGCAGCCAGGACTTGAATAAAATTACACTTTACTTAAGAGTTCCGCTTCAAGAAAACAAGTACTCCCTGTTTACTAGATACTTTTATTTCCGGTCTCTGTTACCTGTATAGAAAGTTTTTATTGTAGTTGATATATTTTTCAGTTTTTTAATAACGTACCTCTAGTTTGTTGAAATCACGCACTGTGTATTGTGTATTTAGAGATCTTTTGTGGTAGAGTGATTGTATTTTCTTATTTACTATGGAGTGTTTGTTTACAAATCAACAAGTGCTTGATTTATGGTATTTTTTCAAAAATTACTACAAAAGAGTACAAAGCCTAATGTCAGCACGAAGTAAACAGTTATTTGCAATAAACTTCAACATCCGGTTATCCATTTATTCGAAAAGTCATGACATTTATTTAAAACCAAGTCAGTAAAGTGTCTACCAAGTTTGAGCCAATTTCGTGCATTAATATTCGAGATATTAGTAAATGTCCAATAATTTTGATTTTCGTTCCACTGTGCGCTGCCTAGCTCGGTGCCTTGAACTTAGAGAACCTTATTTTGATTTTTTGAAAGAGTATGAATTGTTAGGTTACATGCAACTTAACAAGGATGTAGGTAAGCGAAGCTAAATGTTTTATACCTCATCATTGTGTTTGCAAGCCAACCAGTAGAACGACCAAGCTTCGTGTTGTGTTTGATGCTTCATCACATGTTTTTAATGCCCGTTCGTTGAATGAAGTTCTGTATACTGGACCTAAGTTACAAAAAGATATTATCGAAATAATTACCAAATTTCGATTATATGCTTACGTTTTCACCACGGATATTGCGAAAATGTATCGACAAATCCGTGTACGCCCTGAGGATTGTTCGTATCAAAACATTTTAAGGAGAAACTCTCCGCACGATCCAATAAAATTATTTACACTGGCTTGCAAAATTAAGGGAACACCTACGAGAGAGCAAAAATTTCGGTCATTTTCAAGACTCTGTATCTCTGAGAAATGACCATCCAAAAACGTTATATACATCATTTTAAAGGAAAAACTCTCTACTTTTCGATGTTTTAAGTAAAGAGTTTCTATTTCTTAAGAAACCACCCTTTTTCACGTGAGAAACGGAAGGTCGAAAATTTTCCGTAAAATTTTCAAATTTTAAACACGTCCACGGACCTCAATGATTTTTTGTGATTAATTTCTTCAATTGCATCTTGTAGAATGAACTTTTCTCTATGTGTTCCACTTCAATTCATTTTCTTGCGACAATTTTTAATTAACTTATTGACAATCAAAGAAAAAATCGCACCTTTGACTTTTGACAGTCGTAACTTGCGGTAGCAAATAACAATATGCATTTAGTCTACGGGATAAGAAATCTTAGGATATTCTTTGAAATGCTGTTGAGTAAAATTTTCCATAGCTTGACTTTTTTATTAGGTTAATTTCGTATAAAAATGACCTTTAAATTCAATAATTTGCCGGGTCGTATTAAAACTGTGGTCACATCGAGGGCATGAGCGATAACATTGCAATGTTTACATTTTTTATAAGTAAAAACAATCAGTAAAACAAGGGCAAAATTTCAAGTCGATCAAAACATGTTTACCTTGTGTCCCAGAGTTTTAAAAGATGAACGTCTTTCATAATCAGCCTATGTAGCTAAAAATCTTAAATGCAATGAGGGGTCGTGTGAGGGTTCGTTTGAAAGGGTCTTTCAAGACGAGGACAACGTGATATCGCCGAGGTCTCTGCGACTTTTTGTCTCAGAGTTACAGTAATTTCAATATTGAATAGCAGAGGACTTAGATGATAATGTCATAAAGACTTTCCGACTATTCCTTTGCAGGCACGTTTCTAGCATAGGTATTCACAATTGAGAATGGACCAATTCGTTATAAGGATTTATTATTTTTTCAGTTAAATATCAACTGGTTTGTTTTGTTGTATGAACCATCGTAACCTACATTATGAGTTTGTTGAAGAAATTGAATACATGATTTTCTTTCGGAGAATTTCCTATTAAATAAACTGTGAGTAAACAAAAAATTATACTAGAGTAAGTCAAATTCAAACATGTTTTGGGCGGGATAATCACGATTTTCGAGGACTCCATTGATTGTTCTTCCTAGGGTTGGACTAACAGAGGCACGATAGATGAAATTCTACGTCCAGTAGTGTTTCCTCTTTGCCAAACCAGAGGAAATCAATTCTTGTTATTACAAGATAATGCTCGACCTCATGTTACTAACTTATCGCAACAATTTCTTGCCCAGCATGACATTGCGGTGCTTTCCCATCCACCAAGAAACCCTGACAAATCCCATTGAAAATGAATTCCCAAAAAATTAATACGCAGATATGTTACTATGCCATCCAGGTTGAGGGAAGTGATGCAGAAGAGAGGAAACGCTACTCATTATTAGACGTACACTCTAAACGGACAAACGAACGGATTAACAAACGGACATACTATCAAATTTTGGATTGGGAGTTTAGAGTCGATAAATTCTGTGGAATAAACGCACCAGGGGTTCTCACCTGTCGAAAACACTGACCTTACGATGATAATGAAATGTAAATCTGACCAGCAACCACCTCTTGGTACGTTTCGGGTAACGTTAATGCCGGCAGTATGTTTAAGGAATCTTCAAGGTGAACTTGTTTCATTGAGTTACGGTTATTTGAATATTGTATACCAAAGGGGTTAAGACGAGAACGTGAAGAAGACTTTGTGGCCTCTTCTTTATAGGCACGTGTGGATAAAAGTGTAGTGGAAAGACATGTGCGGTGTGTGCAAAGGAAAGGCCGGAAAGTCTTTCTTATATTCTCGTCTAAGTCCTCTGCTATTCAATGTTGAAATGGCGGTCACTCTGCGAAAAAACATCGCAGAGACCTCGGTGATATCACGTTGTCCTCGTCATCAAAGACCCTTTCATACGAACCCTCACACGACCCCTCATTGCATTTAAGATTTTTGCTTCTTAGGCTGATTATGAAAGACATTCATCTTTTAAAACTGTGGACACAAGGTAAACATGTTTTGATCGATTTGAAATTTTGCCCTTGTTTTACTGATTGTTTTTGCTTATAAAAAAAATGTAAACATTGCAATGTTATCGCTCATGCCCTCGATGTGACGACAGTCTTAATACGACCCGGCAAATTGGTGAATTTAAAGGTCATTTTTAAACGAAATTAACCTAATAAAAAAGTCAAGCTATGGAAAATTTTACTCAACAGCATTTCAAAGAATATCCTAATATTTCTTATGCCGTAGACTAAATGCATATTGTTATTTGCCACCGAAAGTTACGACTGTCAAAAGTCAAACGTGCGATTTTTTTTTGATTATCAATAAGTTAATTAAAAATTGTCGCAGGAAAATGAATTAAAGTGGAGCACATAGAGAAAAGTTCATTCTACAAGATGCAATTGAAGAAATTAATCACAAAAAATCATTGAGGTCCGTGGACATGTTTAAAATTTGAAAATTTGACGGAAAATTTTCGGTCTTTCGTTTCTCACGTGAAAAAGGGTGGTTTCTTAAGAAATAGAAACTTTTTACTTAAAACATCGAAAAGTAGAGAGTTTTTCCTTTAAAATGATGTACATAACATTTTTGGATGGTCATTTTTCTCAGAGATACAGAGTCTTGAAAATGACCGATATTTTTGCTCTCTCGTAGGTGTTCCCTTAATTTTGCAGGCCACTGTATATTGAACACCGTTACTTACGGGGTGTCTTCTGCCCCATATTTACCTTTGCGCACGTTGCAACAGCTCGCGGTTGATGGAGGGGCTGATTTTCCTCTAGCTTCACAGGCGTTATGATCTGCAACTTATGTTGATGATATCGTTACCGGTGCTAATGAGTTGAGTGAATGTTTGAAGTTGAAATCTCAATTGATTGATTTGCTGAACTCGGGAGGCTTCAATTTGCGTAAATGGACTGCTAATCACATGGATCTATTAGCCGACATTCTTCAAAAACATCGGGAAGCAGGATTATTGTTTGATGCAGAATTAGAAACCAATTTTAACGTATTAGGTTTACAATGGGACGCAAGTTCAGATGCATTTACCTACAAAACGACGATTGTTCGTCGGTTGTTATGAAACGTTCAGTGTTGAGTTGTTTAGCTAAAATTTGTGATCCCTTAGGTTGGTTGGCTCCTGTTGTTTTCCGAGCAAAAACACTTATGCAATCACTTTAGAAATTAAATCTGGGATGAGATGATGACGTTCCTGTCAACTTCCTTAGAAACTGGCATTCTTTTCTTGAGGATCTGCTGCTTTTGAATAAGGTAAAACTTCCACGGGTTTGTGTCAGCAGTAAACTCTTTGCGTTTTCATTTAGTTGGTTTTTTAGATGCATCCGAATTAGGTTATTGTGGAGTAGTATACTTCGTAGCAGTAAGTATGTAAGCAAGAGGTCAGGGTATCATTGTTAATTTCTAAAACACGAGTGGCTCCTTTAAAGTCCTTATCGATTCCTCGGCTAGAGCTTTATGGGGCACTTCTTTTGTTACGGTTGCTCAAATGTGTTACCAACATTCTTTCTACAGTAGTAAATGTAGAAATTATATCTGCATTCACTTATTCAACCACAGTTTTAGTTTGGCTTCGAACTCCTCCTTATCGACTTAAGATTTTCGTTGCCAATTGTACAGTTGAAATTTTGGACAATTCAATCGGAGTTTTGTGGAGTCACATACAGTCCGGACATAATCCAGCTAATTGCGCTTCAAGGGGCCTGACGTTGTCACAGTTGTTGCAGCATAAGTTGTGGTGGTCCGGTCCTGATTGGCTCATGTTACCCTAGTCTGGTTGGCCTTCTGGTTGTTTAGCGACTGACGAATTAGAGGTTGCCTTGCACAGATTATTTCGTTTGGATCAGCAATTTTAATTTGAACCTGAAATTCAGATGATTAGGAAATGTGGCTTGTGCAAATCACATTTAAGGAGACTATTTCCTTTTATTGACCCCTCAGGTTTGCTCAGGGTGGGGGGTAGATTACAAAACGCCTCAAGATATTCAGTGATTGCGGTATGAATTTCACTGGTGCGTGTAGACACCTGACTGAAGTGAATGATTTTTTGTCTAAATCGAAAACTGATGATAATTTTGTTGATCAGTTAAGTAAGCGTCATATTACGTGGCAATTCAATCCCCCCGCTTCTCCGCGTTTTGGTGGTTTGTGGGAGGCAGGCATTCATTCATGTAAATAGCATCTAAAACGTGTTTTAAAGATCAAATTCTTACATTTGAAGAACTGTCAACTCTATTTTGTAAAATCGAAGCAGTTATGAACTTTCGACCAATTTCAGAATTGTCTACAAGTCCGGAGGAGTATGATGCATTGACTCCAGGTCATTTTTTGGTGGGTGCCCCTTTGTTATCTATTCCAGAATAAGACTTTCAATCGGTTACGGACAGTAGACTTAGTCGTTGGCAATTTATCCAAAAGGCATCACAACATTTTTGGAAGCGGTGGTCATTAGAATACTTACATACTTTACAAGCAGCTACTGAAATGGAACACTTCAAATTCTAATTTAAATGTGGATGATTTGGTGGTAATAATTGACAAAAATTTACTTCCTTTACAATGGCAGCTCGGTCGCATTGAAAAGGTTTTCCCTGGGTCAGATGGCACTGTGCGGGTCATGTCTGTGCGTACTGCAAAGGTTGCTTTACTAGACCCGTCGTTAAGGGGTTAGGTGGGTTTGAAAATTTCAAAAAATCTATTTTCTTTTTTTTGTCTTATTAAATAGTACAATATGTTTGAAATATTCTCCTAAAATTTCAAATCGATCCGAGTAAAATTCTAAGAGACAGGCCCTTCAGAAGAAAAATTTGTCTTCGCATGTTGTTTCAATTTAAAACTTTAAACGCGTTTATCTCAAAACTCAATTTTTTAAGTCGGTGGACACGAATTCTCGAAAAGTTATGAAACGATTTTGTTCAAATTTTGCACACATCTTTGAAATAATATTATCAAGTCATTGAACGAAAGATTTTTTTTTTATTACAACTAATTTTTTCGAGCCAATACATGACGGAAATTTGACCAAAAAATATGTTTTTTTGTTCAATGTCTGTCAAAAATTCAAATTTTACTTTTTTTTTCCTTCGTCCAATAACGAGATTTATCCATGTACTAACGAAATATTTGTGGTTTTTCGATTTTAAATGAACCAATAATGAGTTATGCTGTCCACGGCAAGAGCATTTTTTTTGAGACGTCAAGGGAGATGAGGTATCAACGACCGAGTTTTCGGAATTTTTAAATAAAAATTTCACAAAATACTGTTTAAATATGTATCTTTGATGTGCTGAATTGTTTAAATAAAATATATGATTGTATATACTTAAAAAAAAAATAGTAAAACACCCTATTTTTGAACCTCTGAAACCCACCTAACCCCTTAAGCTCTGTCCGTTATTTAAAAATTAACAGCCTCCCGCTGCACATTTTAAAAGGACCGGCGCTGTTTCATTTCGGCTTTTTTTGTCATATACTTATAATTGATTTGAAAGCTTACGTTAAGGCTAGTAACCATTTCAGTTCTTTTAATTTTGTTATCGATATTAAAAAATTGATGATTTCGGTGGGGGGAATGTTTGGTATTCCACCCCTTTTTTATGGAGGCACCATAGAAAGGAGGTTTTTGTTAGAAAAGATATATAGAGAAGCAGTGATAGGGCGCCCTATGCTTCAAGATTCGCAAGAAGCAGATCACAAAACGTTATAAGTGGTTCTCCATTTTAATACAGTCCATTTGCTACAGCCTATTTGATCTTAGTGGATTATTCTAATATATTTTTTACAGTATTATTCACAATATGAAAATTAGATACATTAAAAAAAACAATATACATTGTTGAATGCTGTATGTTAGTAAAAGTCAACCAGACATATCTGACATACCTATTATTGTATTTTGCACAATGCCCTATCAGTTTTTGCTTTCTCGTATAAGCAGTATCCATACGTGGGTTGTTTGGTAAGTTTGGTAAAAATACAATAAAACAACACATTCTTCGGACAATTCTTTTGCATTTCTTCAGACAGACTCTTTTTAGCTCCACAGGCTGAAATCCGCAGCAGTGAAATTTTTTTATCCCATCGAAAAAATAGAAAGTCTTAAAGTCTCCAAAATTAACATCTACGGGAGGGATCACTTCCTCTTCGGACGAAAATTTCTTTCCCACGAAGCAAATTTTAAGAAATCAGAAGAGAGAATAGGGTGCATACAGTACTATATATAAACATTTAGTTTTTGCATTTTGAGTGCCGCGACTGCTGACGTGTGACGCGGAGCGTTGTTATGCTGAAATACGACTTTTCTACGTACCAAACTTCGTCATTTCGTTCGTGGTTTTTCTTACAAATTATTCAAAGGTATTTAACAATATGCTGCTGTGATTATTTGAACCTTTTGTAAGTAATACACAAACATGATTCCTTAACAGACCCTAAAAACCCAGAAAACCCTCTTCGCCTTCTTCATAAGGTTTTGTCGGCTGCTCCGATGATTATTTTGATTTGAGTATGTAGTGCTGGATTCAAGCATCGTCTAAAGCCACGAAATCATGCTAAAAGTTTTTTGGATTGCGCGTAAGTATCGAGAAACATTGCTGTGAAATATCTTTTCACCTACGTTTTAAATCGATAGTCAACAATCGCGGCGCGCATCCTGCGAAATTTTTTTTAACGCCAATTTTCCATGCTGGATACTTGGAACTTACTCTATTGAGATGTCTCCAACCTATTTTAAGTCATACACGTTTATTCGGTTATCTTCAATGACGATATGATGGATTTTTTCAATCATCTCTGCCGTAGTTACGTCAACTGGACGTTCGTAACACATTGTTCTTTTGTCGAAATCCAACCACGATTGATAAAGGCGGGTTAGCGTGAAAAAGTTAGAAATAAGCAACTGCATTATGAATAAAGTACAATGTTATATTAATACATACACAAATTATGTAAATACAATAGAAAAATAGATTAATTCATAGTGCTTTTAAAAAAATCAACAATTTTTGTTTGTTTACCATAATTACGAGGAATAGAATACAGTCTATTTTCTAAATTAACCAGCAACTTCTCATCAGTTTGTGAACATATTTCTTGTCCATACATATAACTACGTAAAGTTTCAAAGTCGCGCATTGCTTGTTTAAAAGTCGGCAACGGTTCTGGATCTCCTTCTTCGTCTTCTTCTTCCGTATTTTCAGTAATTTGATTTTCGCAAATTTCCTCTATGGATTGACTGCCGCAAGTCTGCAAACTGTTGTCTACCCCAACATATGTTTCGTAATCTATTGCTAAATTTAATTGACTCCATTCTTCATTTTGTACTTCATTGTAAGCTCTTATTTCCATGTCATCTAAAGCGTTGATATTACATTTTTTAAAACATTTTACTATTGTAGTTGGGGTAACTTCATGCCACGATGAAACAATAAAATGTACATATTGCTTGAAGCATATCAATTTTCATTTCCGAAATTTCCTCGGCAGTCTCCATTAACGATAAAGCCTTTCGGACAAGTTTTTTTCTATAGTGTTGCTTTAAGCTTTTAATAATTCCTAAATCTAGGGGCTGTACAACGCTGGTACAATTTGGAGGAAAAAAATCAACCTTTACGTTTTTTAAACTACCAATAACCTCCCGAGAATGTGCCACACAATTGTCTATAAAAAGTAAAACTTTTCTGTTTTCAATTTGCATAGACTTATCAAAATCACTAAGAAACTCGTTAAAAATGTTCACAATCATCCAAGCTTTAGTGTGCGATCGATAAATCACAGGCAATTTTTTAACATTTTTAAAACATCGTGGTTTCACCGATTTTTTCAATAACTAGTGGCACTCTTTTATCTGAACCGTCATTATTCACGCACAATAAAACTGTTAGTCGATCTTTTGCATTTTTACCTCCATGACAGCTTTCACCTTTCAAAGCAAGAGTTCGATCTTGAAAACATCTATAAAACACGCCTGTTTCATCGGCATTGTAAATGTTTCGGGGCTCGTAGTCCTTTAATAAAGATGGTAGTTTTTGAAACCACATTTGAGTAGTACCGAAGTCTACAGCCGCACTTTCACCAGCTAATTTTTTAAACACTAAACCATGACGTTCTTTAAAACGGGATAGCCATCCGTTGGACACAGAAGAATTATCAATTTTTTTCTTTGCCGCAATTTGAAGTCCCTTCTCTCGAAGGACGGTGCCATCTATGGGAATACCCGATGCTCGAGCTTGTTGGTACTGGATGGACCAAATTTATCTGCAAATTCTGGCCGAGCGGCAAGGCTATACTCGCTTGCACAACAAAGGAGGCACCGCACATGTTGTCTTCAACGGAGAACTTGTCTTGCAAGCGATTATAGCCTTACCACTCGACCAAAATTTGCAGAGAAATTTGGTCCATCCTGTACCAAACAAAAAGCAGTTCTTCCAATTCATCGAAGGGAGAAAATTTGCACCTTTTTCTCTTCTTAGAAGATACGCCTAATTGTTCAGTTTGATCGCGAATTTCCCTTTTCTTCGACACAATTGAATTTAAAGTTGACGGAGGTAAATTTAGTTGTTTGGCAATTTCAACTTTTTTTTCGGTAGGATTCCTCTCCACTTCCTCAATAATTTTCAGACGTTCTTGTAGAGTTCGCACTTTCTTCATTTTTGATCTTTACTTTACAAAGGCGTAAATAAAACTGTGGGGACACACATAACACGTAATTTTAAGGAGTGAATTATAAAAATGCGGTCTCTGTTGTTGATTTATGAGGCAGTGAATTCCCAGTAAAGTGCCGGCATTTTTTGTAATTAAAACATAAAAATCGTCAGATACATAAATCTGTTTGGCCGCCTATTGAACAATGATAACATGCGACTCTAATAAAAAAAGTATTTTAAAACTTCCGAAGACCGTTACAACGATTAATGCGGTAAAATAAAAAAAGACAAACGATAAATGTGGTGTTTTATTACATTGATTACATAGGAATTTTTTGGGACTGTGAGTAAACAACGATATTTGCGGGAACGACTAACCGAGGTTTCACTGTAGTTGATAGCCGTTTATTTAATAAAACATGTCAAGGACATTCAGTAAAATTTATTCGTTGTTAGAAATACATAATACAACGACATACATATTAGTAATACATAATACATTTAAAATAAATGCAAGCACTTTAAAACAGATATTGTATATTATAAAATCAAATTAAAAATTGAATACTGGCACTTCAGCATTTACACTAAAATTAAAATATGGTTGACATTTTAGAAAAATTAGTTGGTACGATTTTTATGAGCAATAAATTTTCCTTATATCGTTTGGCAGACTTCTGTCGTGTTGTGCTAAAAATTCCACGAGGTTCTGTACGCATTTCCGATCGTTTTGCGACATAAATAGCACCATTATGTTTATGCGGGGAATATTCGCTAGGCTAGCTAGAGCTGCGTATACTTTATCAATCTCGCTTGCGACTGCGAAATGTTGGTATAGACACTGGAGGATGTGCGTTAACATTGTGCTGTCCAGCTTGTTCCCAATTACTGCAAAACAATTCATTTAATTAAGTCTACAATAACTTATCCAAACCACAGAGAATACCTTCTCCCAATCTACTCATATCAAGTCTTCGAAGAATTTCCGCTTGCTGGTTGTAAGTTGTGTCCCCTTTAGCAGAATTCCAAGATCGTAAAAACGTATACGGGAGATGAAGTTCTTCCCCAGAAGCAATATCTGGTGATTCGTACTGAATGCATGGTTCACCACCTCCTCCTTTGTCATTTTTAATTACCTAAAATTTCATATTTTACTAAAGAGTTGTTTCATATACCTATTATGTATCTATAATGGTTTGCTGCATTTTACCTGTTTTTGTTGAATATCATTGATTATCTCTATGTGGGTCAATTGCTCAACTAACATTTCAATCGTATTACTGCCTTTCAATTCGTGCCTGATTTTCAGATCATCTTTATTAATATTCGTTTTATTAATATTCATTTTATTAACATCCTCCTCATGTTTCCCATTACATACTCCATTCATTGCACAGGAACTGTTTAAATCCTTTTGGTTATCTTCTATAAGAGTATTCACAATTGCTTCTTTTTCATCAACCTTAATTTGGTCCTCAAAATTGATCATTTTTTGTTTATTAGGCATTGACTCATCTTTACTGCTACTAATCATAGGTTTTATCATATTTTTATCACTCTCTAATTTTTTAGCACTTCTACTCCGTTTCTTATACATCCGAGACCTCAAGGGATATATTTTTGGACCATCGTTATCGTAGAAACTAATCGGTTCAGAATCGTCATCCGGTTCTCGATCTATCACAGGCATACAAATCACTTTTCTGTGAAGCAAAGAATTGATTTCTTTTTGAGCTAGCATTATATCCCTCGAGTTTTTGCTACTGATTGTCACGAAATACGGAGGCCTCATTGTACTTGGCCCTGGTATAGGAATAACTGTAACGCCCGGCCACGAATTTTTAAGAATCGATTTCTTTTTACTTGAACCACTATTTGTTTTATTGCTTCCGATCACAACTGAACCATCGCCTTCTATTTCTACTATTTTCATTCTCGTGTTGTTTTGTGGCCTTCCTACTTTGTTTTGCAATGTTTTCGCCAATTCTTGAGCTTTAGGATCGTTAGGTTCCGCTTCAATAACCTTTTCAATATAATCTAATGCTTGTTCGTATTGTTCCAAGCCATCACAAGCTTGGGCTAACCTAAAGTTTGCCTTTACATTAAATGGCTCATATTTAAGAGCTGACAAGCAATCTTGCTTTGCCTTATTGAATTTTTCCATCTTCAGGTAAGCGAAAGCTCTATTTGTCAATAAAGCAGCGGAAGGATAACATTTTATGCCTATAGAGTAATGCTTTATAGCTTCTCCATAGTCGCCTGCTTTGAAATCTTCGTTTCCTTTTTCCTTTGCTCGATTTGCCTCAAATGCTGCTTCAGCTTTTGTTGCAAACTCATTAAATTGCACCTGAAGAAATAAAAAATGATGGAAACATTACAATAAAAAAAGAATATCAAAATTATTATTGCAGATATTATATTTAAAAATGTAGCAAACCTTCTTTTCCTTTGGTTTATCGGCATCCTTTTTGTTCATATCTATTTTTAATTTCTCATCATCAATTTCCATTTTTAAAATCTCCGTGTCAGCATCATACTTATCCCAAGATGCATAATCAGTAGATTTGATTCGTTGAAGATTCTCTTTCTTGTTGCTGTCTAAATTTACTTGAACAGATTTCCGAACAGCAGGGGCGTCTTTCTTGGCACAACTTGTTTTAACCGAATCTAGCTCTTTACTGCTTTCGTCTACTTCCTTCAGCCAGTCGTGCAAATCTGAGGTTAATTCCTCTAATTCGTTCTTATCCAATGCCTCCTTCTTCAAAGCGGGGAGTTCCTTGCGAATAAACTTGCTGTTGGGTTTCAACTTCGTCAGCTTATCTTCGGTGAATTCTAGGAGCTGCGGATAATGCCCCTCCTCGCCAGATCTGAGAATGTGGTAGATTTTTTCTAATTCTCGGGCATCGGTGCATTTCTCCACGTAATCGAAGTCTAAGTGCGCAATGGGAATACCGTACTTTCGCAGCAGATGGCCCTCGGTGTAATTTTGCTGCGGTTCCGCATTGAAAGTCTTTTTGAGCTCATCAATATCAACCATTTTTTTAAAGGAATTTTTGACGTATAACTGACACTTTAGTAGAACTTATTTGAGCTATTTACTATTTGATTGTTGTTGTTCTCATGGAACGCCCTTGGATACCATTATTGACCAAACAAATATGTACTATGTTTGTCACTTGAATAACTACAGGGATTGAGGTTTTCTATAAGGCAAATTTTGCAATAACTATTCGGCGAGTACATAAAAATCAAAAGAAATGTTAGGTAAAAAAAAAGAAAAAGTAATAATTTTGTAAATAGAAAAAAAAGTAACTAAAAAAATAATAATTAAATGTTAGATTCTTGGATTTTCTTTAAAAATCATCAATTAAACAAGGTTTTTACATGTTTTTCTTTGATTATTGTGTCAACATTTTGCACCTTGTTAAGTGCATTTTCAAGAGCATAACCTTCATATTGTGTTAATATTGATTCTGACAAATGGTGTATAACATATAGAAAATCAGAAACGTTAAATGTAAGTAATTTATTATTTTTTGAGAGTTGCCCCAACAAGTAGGTATTTTATGTAATGTTGAATAAAAGGCAACGTTTTTTGACTATTTTTATTGTTTTTATGCACAAAAACAATAAAAATAGTCAACAAGCGTTGCCTTTTATTCAACATTACATAAGTTTTCTTGTTGTTTATTGGGAATGAGTCCTTGATTGATACGATTTAGTTTTCTTTCCAATAAATTTTACTTTAATAGTTCATTCAAACTTACAAAATGATGAATAGTAAACCCAACGCGTTTCGCGGTCTAGGCCGCTTCTTCAGGGGTGATTATTTATTTTAAATTAAACATCTAAACTTAATCTACATGTTTGTATTTTATTTCGGAAAACTACATATTGAGATGATATTAATAAAATGAGATAATATAACGAGGTGGTTGACAGTTATTTTTTGAAATAACCGCGAAACGCGTTGGGTTTACTATTCATCATTTTGTAAGTTTGAATGAACTATTAAAGTAAAATTTATTGTAAAGAAAACTAAATGGTATCAATCAAGGACTCATTCCCAATAAACAACAAGAAAGATTTGATCAGTCCAAGAACCATACATTACAATAATGGCAATATTAAACAAATTTTTAAAAACTCCTCTCGAGTTTTAATAAGAATCTGAATACACATAAGTACATCGGTACACGAGTAATATCTTTGCTTATTAGTTTCATTATATCGCACGAAAAAATGTTTATCATCATCGAACAGAACAGTATTTTATGCTTAAAGAGACTTTAATTTACTTGAACAATGAATCCTACTTTATTCTACATTCATTAACTTGTTAATAACACAGTTCAAAGAGACAAAATAAACTGTCTGTGCAAATATTAATAAAACCAAATGAAATGTGTAATTTCAAACTTTAATTAAAAAGCATCGCCATTTTAACTCATTCGCATTAGCACTAATTAAAAGTAGGACCTATCTTCGCAGAGTCGCTGCACAAATGGGAATAGAATTGTATACGAAAGACCGTTTCAAAGGAAATGATTTTCCATTGCGTTTCTGAGGTTAAACTAATTACTTCTGGATTTCTTGTTCCATTCGAGCATACACGGTCTCTCTGCAGCTCTAATTACCTGCCGATATAGGTCACAGTTTATGGAGAATAGAATATTTTTTAGTAGAGTATGAAAATTGCTTTTTCAAAAAGCATATTGGACTTATCTGCTGCAATGCTTCAACAGCTACATATAATTTTTATAATATATTCTTGGGGTAAGTGTATCTAATTCCGTTTCCCCACTAAAGCCCTTAGAGGGTACTCAATGTTAGTTACCAAGTTTTATCCTATGCGGAGGGTTGTTTGCGCAGTAAATAATAAATTAAACGAGTTTCGCATTGTGATCCTCGTTAACTCAATTTCGAAATCCGTAAAAATCCCTCTTTTAAAACGTTATTAGCTGCTCCAAAATGAAACCACGTTCTAGCTGTGCGGACGATGAAGGGTATACTCATAAATAAATATTTAAACAGACTTTAATCTATTTAATGAGCGTTTTATCTCAAGTTAGATACTAGGTTAGAGTTCTTTATATTTTTAGTCAAAACGTTTATGAAGGTAGTAAAAACCATGCGTGAAGATTATATTTACTTTTTAACGGCGATATGAAGTTAATTATAACAACAGCTTGGCTGCTAAACTCGTTTATGCGCGGCTAAAGAATAATTATTCATTAAATCTGCAATCTCCAGCTTTTAAATAACGCCAAGGTTACTGTTATT
Source organism: Quadriops clusia (assembly GCA_033557875.1). NCBI lineage: Eukaryota > Metazoa > Arthropoda > Insecta > Coleoptera > Hydrophilidae > Quadriops > Quadriops clusia. The sequence goes on along the minus strand of JAWQRP010001266.1, from coordinate 4,620 downwards.
TTGATATGCATCTGAATAAATTGCTACCGAAGTTGCATATGTGCTTTCGTTGTAAATCATTATACAACCTAAATATTTTTTTCCTAAACTCGTGGATGAATTCACTTTCGGGGAAAGAAAACTTTTTGAACATTTTAATTAATGAGTTGGTGCTTTCGCAGAGAGGCAAATTACTTCATTGTCATCGCGGTTCGAGTCTAATGAAAGTACGACACTTTCCGCTTAAAAAATAAGTAGTGATTTTGTTCCCAGGGCAAATTTAATTAAGGTTTTGATTTTAGTCCAATTATTTTGGCAAAACTGCTGGGGGAGGCGCGTATTAATTCAAAGTTAAAATCCAGATTATTTTGGCGATTATTATAAGGCGATTATAGCACTTTCACTTATCTCTATTAGACCCTGCTCACTTTAAGACAGGATTAGTTAGTTATGGTCTTTATATGGGGAAAATTTGCGAGGAGAACTCATACTTAACAATACATCTTGGATAATAAATTAACCTTGCTCAATTTAGGGAGAGTTTGTAACTATTCACATAGTGTGTGACTAACCACATACTCTGTGGCAGTCCATTCCAGTGTAATATTACATTATCTCCGAATATACAAACTAATAATTTGCAATGAAGTTAATTTATTAAACTGGCATGGAGTCTAAAACAGAATGATATAAGTATTTTAAAGAACTGAATTTCACAAGAAGACGATAGAAAATAGTTTATATATCTACGCATAGCCAATCGATATAAAGATTTTTAGATATCCTGCAACACTTCATCTAGTTTTGCATAGAAGAAGAATTGGTAATGTAAAGAGCCTAAGGTTGTTTCTGTATACCTGAGATTTACTACTTTATATGTAAACGAAATTGTCTCTTAAATATTGGCGAGGTCGTGTTGAGTGAAAATAGCTTTTGCTAAAGGTCAGAACAGTAAACCAGGAAAAATGGCTTCCTGTGAGGCTTGTATAGAACGCATTGTAGCGGACAAGTGGAATGTGAAGCTGCTGTCAAACATGAAATTCCATTATATCTTGGAGGAGTTTACTACAGCTTTTAGGAAGGGTCAGATTGTTATGGATATAAATGATGTCTTACTTAAACGGCCAGATGCTGGACAATCACGCGAACGTTGATTCTTGGTACACATAATGAAAAATAGCAGAGCAATGCTTGTTTGTTCCATCTGGGAAACATTTTAAAGTTCCATGCGTGTGAGTCGGCCTTCCTCTAATATTGAACTGAACTCCAAGTCACGCTAACTTTATTGTAGCGAAAGTGCAAATGAGGGGCTTTGACCTAATAAACTAACCTATTTGAAATAATATAACTTCATAACAAACATCTCGTTTATTACACCGTATAGTATTCAACGTGTATTGTTCGTTCAGCCAATTTAAAAATAGTCATCTCTAATAAATAAAACGAAGCATAAAGGATCGTACTTTTTTGTAAAGGGAGTTCTCAAAGAGACACATGACATATTTTCAACAAGAGGAACACCTCGTAATTGCTGTATTTTTCCTTCCTCCTCGTTAGTGAACACTTAGAAAAAGCTAAAGGATGGCCATTAATCCCACGAAAATTGCCGCTGAGTTTAAATAATTCTCATTGCTCCTAAATAGCAGCAATTTCTTAAATTGTTCCTCTAAACACTGTGCTGTCTAAAAATACGCTGAAAACTATGAATTCTCGCTCCTTTACAAATACGTGCTGGTATTGATTTTGCAACGTAGAGAACAATCCCATTGTTCTAGAGAGTATGTTGCATGTGTTCATGCAGAGTAGAATGCAAAAAGTCCCTTTATATCCTTTATAATTTATTCACGCTTAATTTAAGCTCTCAAACTATTTTCAGATGAAAAACACATTTCCTTTCATTGGAAATATGAAAAAGTGTTTCTGTGCAGAGAAAAGATTTCGTTGGAGACATGTTTCTATGCCTATTCACACAAATATGTAATTTTATACTTCCATGGTTCGTACTATATTAAGATTTTTTTGTTAAGTTTTCCATTTTATTACCGATTTATAATTTAAGACAATTTCTTTAGTGTGAAAAGTCATTAGGTTTTTGATTGTTTCAATACCTGCGACTAGCAGAAAGTATAAATATTTTTCAAATAATAAACTATAGAGGGAAAATGAAAGTGTCCGCAGAATTGGCCATATTTTATTTAACGTATTACAAAAGGTACTAAACCCAGCACTAAACCGTCAATCGTAAACAATGTTGGCAGTTTAGTTAGTCGGGACGGTGTTATAAATTTAGGAAAATGTGCCCTGAATTGATGGTCAGTGATTCCATGTTCTCCCCTGGCATCACATTTCAAGCCAAATAAATCTATTTAGAAACATATATATTAGCTTAAGTAACTTCAAAATTAAACCAGTTTATACTTTAACCGTTTATGAATTATTTTAAATGTAAATTTCCCTTAAAATTATGCGATAACGCGACGACAAACGCCACGAATTGGCACCAGAATTTGCATACTTTTTAACAAGCGTGAAATTCAGTGACCAGTAAAAATTTCATAAAGTTTATCCGAACGCCCACAAAACAAAAAATAAGTCGCAGCAATTTTTTGCGTGTACGCAACTAATTTCTCAACAAAGGGCCATTTAATCTCGGCTAGATTTCAGGGTACTTTTTTAATTCAGCTAATTTATAACGTGTTCATAGCACGCCAGAAACAGGTAGCTAAGCCTCAGAAGGCTACAATCACTGTTATTTTTCAGCAAAATTATAAAAGGTTTCCCTTTATTTCGCAGCGCTTGGCTACAAAAGCTTTTGTTCGAAATTCTTGAAATAAATTTATCTCTACCTCTCTACTCATTGATAATGTGCAGCTCCTTCTCGGCTCCGCCTGAATACATCAGTTTGAGTGACGTAGAATAAGTTTACACTGGTATACAAGAGGATGAATAGGCACAATAATATTGAATTTGATTTTATTCATGCATCTCTGTCGCGTCCTTTGCAAAATTTGAACATAATTTTGCGTGTTATTATTCGTTATTAAATACCTTATCATTAAATCATTCCCTCCAGGACACTAGGCATTACAATTGTAGAATATTTAAAGCATGTATTTTAAACAAATGTCAAAAGTTTTCCACCTGGAAAAGGATGAAAGAGCGTTATATCACTTCCGCCGCGAGTTGACAACTACTTCTCTCAAAAGTCCAGGCACAACTCATGGTAACGGAATTTTTTGTAAATTATATAGGCACGTAACATTTTGAATTCTGAACGGATTTGCATATCACGAATATCTACTAACTGCTTAGAACCATTAAATTTATTTTTATGAAAACTGGCGCATGCGAAATTTGCATAATACTGTTGATGAATTTTTAAAAGTGCACTAGTTATCAAAGTGCATGTTTTTCTTAATTATCGCAAACTCTAAATTCACGTAGAGTTGTATGTTATCGTTTTCACAGATTAAAAACAAATATTTTGCGAGCACAATGAAGAAAATCGTTGATTTAATTAAATCGTGGGTCATCTGCGGTAAGACGTTTCATTCCATTACCAGGTAATATCAGTTTTCAAATAAAAGCTAGTAATTCGAAATTCCCAGCACGACGGACAAATCAATTGGAATTTCTTTGCAAAATTAAAGCTCCGAGTGACGCAAACGCTACAGTAGCTCTCCTAGACCAAGGATATTTGGTTTCAGCAAGTCAATAAATTAATTTCTTTGCATCGATAAATTCTAGCCATTGAAAGTGTTAATAACTTTCACCACGCTAACAAAGGAAGCGATTATATTTAAGTAAATTGAAAAAGCTTTTTTTCGTCCCAATGCGTTATGCTCTACATTAACCCCTAACATTAATAAAACTAACAAAAGCTTGAAAATACTGGTTTTAATATTGTTTCATTTATTAGGTATTATGTTTATGATATTGTATTTTGTCAAATGCTATATTTTATTGTACTTTTTTCCGACATTTCGTGTATGTATATTCGTTTCTTCAAGGAAATATATTAATGAATTAATTTCTACGTTCTTTTTTCAAATACATCTAAACCTAATACCAACTGAACACTATCTGGAATATTGTTATAGAACTGCATGCAGAAGTAGTTGTTAGTTAATTTCTAACTCTGGAAAGTATCTTGTAATCAGTCACAAAATTATTACAAAAAGTAGTACCAATTAGTCAAGTCTGCCTCGGTGCCACGAACACTTGATTCTTTTCTGCCTCCTAAACCTGACCTGAATTATGGTTTTTAACGCCGGAGAAATCCAAACCCCCGAATATACAACCTGAGAAACAGAAAGACTAGGTACATAATAGTTTCATACCTAAAACACTAATCAAATCTGGGTCCAAGAAATTAATTTTTGATAAACTCAGGCTTTCTAATTTAGGTAGACTAAGAAGTAGTTTGACACCAGAATACAAATAATAAACAAGGTGAAAATCAAAGACGTACTTGATTTCTATAATATCTTTGAGTTCGCTACGTTTCGGCCACCTCTATGGCCTTCTTCGGGCGACTAGAAGAACAATAAAGAAGAGACCATCAAATATGAATAATCTACATTTTACAAACAAATTATTTAGCAATAAATCAGTACTATAAAAACAAAAACAGATAAACCC
>JAWQRP010001265.1:0-20108 GCA_033557875.1 Quadriops clusia | reverse complement strand
GCTAGGTGGCAACATTTAATTGGTTCGGTACGAACGCAGTTCTAAAACAACGCGGCCAGCGACATCCCGAGGTTAAGCGTTAAGGTAAACAAGTGGTTAACAGGAATCTAGGACCGATTATACCCGCGATGTGGCAAATCCCCGAGTTATAAACCGCTTTCCCCCTGAGGAGGCTCCACGGGTTAAGGACCACGTGACAATAAAACCCACGTCGGCACCTTACCAAGAATATAATACGAAATTAGCTGAAAAGGAATCACTTGAATTAAATACACATTAAAAGAATACGATGTCAGAAAACTTCCATCAGAACAAAACATTTGATTGTGAATTGATTTACCCTGAATTTGATTCAATTGGATGATCTTGGTGAGTGAGAATGAATTATTCATTATTTTACTGCACTGCAGTTGACCTTGTAATTATCGTGAGAACGAGATACCTCTTGACTGTTATGAAATTGTGTTACCTTTATAATCGTTATGTAATTATTCATTTAATTGATTGGGCCCAAGCTTGGTTATTGCAAAATATTATTGATTAAATTGACTTATTATGTTTATTGGTTTACCATAATTGATGTGTGTGTGTGTGTGTGTGTGTGTGAGAGAGAAAGAGACAAACGGAATTATCCTCCCCCTATTGCCACCTGCCGGCGTTCATCCAAACCAACCAAACCAACTATGCATAACTCGTGGAGGTAACTAGTGGACCAAATACTGCGACACTAATGAAGACCAAACTAGCGACACCTATTCTCTAACTACGGAATTGAATAAAACTAAAGAAAGAAGAAAACAAATATTCTTAGCCTGTAGTGAGCCCCCACGCCTGAAAACGGCAGCCAACAAATCCAAATCTCCCAGAAGAACGGCGTTGATGATATTCCCAAAGGCACTGAACAACTTTTCACAATGAACTCAACCCACAAAATTTGCACTCTGAAGTGCCCCCAACACTCGGATCTACCGCCACCTGGGCTACCCCCAGTGACTCTGATCGACCGTCACCTTCAGAAGACTTCTTACGACTGCTTGTCAACCCTTTCTATCTAACTGTCACGACCGTCCCTGTGGACTCTCTCTGTCTCACTGTCACGACCGTCCCCCGGGGACTCGCTCTCACTTGACTGTTCACGACCCAGCTCAACTCTGACTATTTGACCGTTGTGACTGACTGCCGCAAGAAGGCTGCCACGGTCAACCCTGACCGACTCGCCCTCTACCTGTTAATCTCTGACCGGTTTTTCTCGGCCAATTAGAACTGTTCCAGCTCCACGCGGCCTACCCCCTCGGAAGAACAACCAACCACCGTTTAGTACCTGTCCCTGGGCGACCAATGGGGTAGCTTTGGTTCCTTTACTCGACCACGCCCTCTCACGTCGGGACTTTTGTAGCTTTATGGCACCCCGGAAGCGGTTTTGGCCATTTGGCAACCTGTAGAGCGACCTTGGCCAAACCACTTTACCATTTGGCGCGTTGTCGAGATGTTTTTGGTGCAGATTCGAAATCAGTGCGATATTGTGATTCATGCCTTAGCAAACTCCCAATTGTTGTTTTAGATACACCAATTTCAAGGGATAATTGGCGATAAGAAGTTTTAAATGGAAGTTTTTTCATTTTATCCAAAATGGAAATCTTTTCCTTTAAACTTAAACCCTTTCGAGGCATTTTTATAATACAAGTGCGTATACACCAACAAACACAAAGCAACTGAAGGCAAATTATAGAATTTTTTAACTTATAGAACCATAGTAAGCTATTATACATTCCCAATATGTAATATGCGTCAAAGATCATTGCAAATTTAAACAGGAAATAATACTTCTAAAGCAAAACCTCTTAGGTAAGAAAATAATGTAAATATTCATTTTAGATACGTAAATACAAAGCAACTTCAAAGGAAATAAACATGAAAGTTTTTTACTGATTCTGAAAATTTGTCCTAATTATCCGGAGTTTTGTCCTGGTTAACCGGGTTTATTTATATAGATAATTATAGATATGATTCGGTAATTTCACATTTGTCCCAAATAAGCGGATGTCCCGATAAATCGGTGTCCCGAATAAACGGATTCCACTGTATATAAAATAATATAAAAATACCGACAAAGGAAGCAAAATCTAGTCTGTGGCTGGACGGAAAGCAACGTCTGTAATTATTGTCTCTGAAACCTGCTTGTAAGCTGGTAGGTAGAAGAGGGAATCTTTTTTCTCTAGGCCACATATTTAGACATTCTGGACCATCGTGCGTTGGTTCTCTTAGTTTTATCACATATTCATCTGCGGTTTTATTCGCCGCTAAAAACGCCCTCAAATGGCCGTAAAGTCTACTTACATAAATCTAGCGATACATCCGCTTCATATCGAGCATACAAACGAAAATAACTCTAAATTGCGAGTCGGAGAAAAGGCCGACATATTTTATGTCCCATTCAGAGGAGCTTTTTCCCGTTATGCTTCCGAAGAACTACTTGAATACATTTGTGACGCAAAAGTACCAACAAAAAAACTACCACTCTTAATGACCAGCCAACGCAGCCACCGACGGCATATGACGCGAAATGGTCTGAATGGGGAAAAAGCGATAAGTTAGCTGTATAGAACTGGAACTAAATAACTTGTAACTAAATATATAGGGAAACTAAAATATTGTGTAATAATGAGAACAAAAATAAAGACGCTTAAATCTAGTTTTTCCGCGTCCTGATACAAGAAGCCAATAATTCAGTAATGGTGACGTGATTGCATGCGAGTTAAGTTCCATAGCTGTGTTTTCATTATTCGATTTAAAGATAAAATTTAGTTAACAAACAGGTCACGCCATTGCTCGATTCTCAATTTCTGAATGGCTGGTCCTTTTATTGCGCCGCCAAATATATACACTTAGATATAAAAGTTTTATATTTATATGGAGTGAAATATACGGAGTGAAGTATATGGAGTGAAATAATATATAATATATAATAAAATATATAGAGTAATAAAATACATAGAGTAATATCATATACGATATTACCTAATTGTATCATATAAATATACCTATGTATGTCCTATAGGACAAACTAGCCCGACACTCAAACCGTAATGGCGCAAATGGCCGAGTGAATAATGGGCTCTTAATCATCCCAATAAAGGCGGTAACGAGAACGAAAGGAAAAAGGACGTGAACTTGAACGTTCGTAGTTGTTTAAGGATAAGCAAGGTTCAAGGACGACAAGCGGTGGCTTGCGAAAGAGAGCTCAAAAATCAAGCATCGGAGAAGTCCTTGCGGGAAAGCTGGCGAAAGTTTTTCCATTTCTCCGAGCCATCAATATCAATAAGGCGCAACGTAAAGTCGGTAATATTTAATTTGCTTTATATTGTCTTCAGCAGAATTCGCTACAAGTGCACTATTACGTGTTTGCATTGAAATAATGGGGTCGTTTGTTGTTTTTCTATTCTCTCTCTCTCTTTTCTTCGGATTCACAAACTTTCCGCATTTTCTGATACATTCTCTTGTTCTTCTTCTTGAATATGAATTAAAGGTAGTTCTTCCTTGTTGTCAATTAACTATCTTTCGCATTTGACTTCTACAACATGGCTTCTACACGTTGGCCCAAACCAACCCCAAACACGTTCTCCCCAGTATTAAAGTCGCTGTTATACTCAAAGTATCATAGTAAAAGGAGATGCACTGGCTATTAAAACGAATAAGAAATAAGAAAACTTCAGATCAATCGGTTGAACCATTGTTGAGAAATCGCTATTATTATAGGAGGAGATCTCCTTTACATGTATAGACTAGCAGACGCACCCGTTTCCATTTAAAAAACTTTAACTGACTAATATCCTTGAACTCGTTATACAAATTAAACGTTCAAAAAGAGAGAGAGAGAGAGAGAGAGAGAGAAAGAGAAAGAGATAGAGATATAGAGATAGTGAGGTGGAGTTGGGTTAGAAGGTCAAGGAAGTGAATTCAGAGTCGGAAGAGAGATCAAGTGAGAGTTCGAGGAGAGTTGGTGAGAGTCGGGGGTCAGGAGTCAGTCATGGGGAGTGAGTTCAGTGTGATCAATTGTTCACTGCCTTTGTGAATATCATCAACACCATTCCTTTGGGAGTTTTTGGATTCCTTGGGTGCCATCTTCAGACGTGGGACGCAATTCAGGCTAAGGATTTTGTTTTCTTCTTTCTTTAGTTCGTTCAATTTCATAGTGTTAGAGTAGTTTTGACGCTGGTCAGTCTTTTTTTGTTTTCACTAGTTGTGCATTATTTTGTTCGGTTGTTTTCGTCGAACGTCGCTAGATGACCATAGGGGGAGGATAATTGCCTGTTCTCTCTCTCTCTCTCTCTCTCTCCATCTCTCTCTCTTTATCTCCTTTTCTTTGTCCTTCTATCAAAGACTTTCTTAGAATTGCACTCTTATCTCTTCAAGGATAATTATGAACAAGATTTAGAAAATCTTATGTTAGTCCTAAGTTTTTATAGTTATTTCAATTGACGTTATTTCAATAAACGTTGTTTAAATTGACATTATTTCAACGATAACGTATGATCTAAAGATACCCGTGAATAGATCTCCATGATTTAGCAGGAAAGCGAAACGAGGCGGCGAATACTGGAGGATAAAATTCGCCAATTAGAAATACACTGACGGGAGTTATTTGAAAAGTCAAGGATCCGCACGAGAGGTCGCTCCCGAGCGAGGTTTTTGTGCGAGCCTCTTCAATTTGGCAGGATCCGCAATCAAGAATTAATTATAGAAGAGACAATGAATAATATTAAATTAAATTGTAGCACCGCGCACCGACTCGTTTTAACAACTTATCCTTCGGACAAACTCCTATCAAACTGGCGTCCCGTTTGACCGTCTCTTCGTCTCTTTTTTATAACAGCCAACCATCGGTCTTCTTTGTTTAACACCCAGTGAATATAGCGGTAAATTATGGCGAATTAATGCTGTACGAATGGAAGTGTAATTATTAGGAATAAAGTGCGCACCGGCCCGGCACAATATTACAATATTAAACGAATTGATTTAATTTTTAATTAAAACGTTACTTTATGTGTTATCACAAAATTCAATTATAATGCACCTAGTAAATACATCGGTAATTATTCCGTTTAATCTCGTTGCGGACATTTCATTATTTTACGTTTGGATCCTATTCCTAGCAAAGTAGGACTATAAAAACTGCTAGACATTATTATTATTATTATTATTATTATTATTATTATTATTATTATTATTATTATTATTATTATTATTGTTAATATTATTATTATTGTTATTATTATTATTATCATTGCTATTATTATTATTTTTATTGTTTTCTAAAATAAAGATAATTATTAATTACATAAAGATTATATAGTTGATTTTACTTGAGTTGCTTAATGTGACAAGGTTTCACTGTGTGCCTCCGCCAATTGTGCAGGTATGGGGAATTTACACAGGAACTATTGAAACTAGCTAAAGATTCTAAAACACTTCTTTTATAGTAGTTAATTTCTATATTTAAATTCACATTTTTATTGTACAATGCTTATGTACCGAATTTTAGATCAGTACTTTGTTAAATTATAATGAATGGAATTATAATGAGTGGAATTATAATGAGTGGGAGAAAGAAACAAAATTGGTACCTTTAAAGGATGAACTTCACATTATTTGCAAACACGAAGATGATGCAAATGTTGCAATCATTGCTAGGTGTACATAAATCCATTGTTTATTGAGTCATTTATAAGTCAAATTGTAAGAGACGTTAGCAAGTGTAAAGAATTAGTAAGAACCACTGCGCTGTTGTAACAAATATATGTGTATTTTAAATTTTTATTATTATACCAAAAAAACACACTAATAAATTACTCAAAAATTAATAAAACTACGAAATAAAATTAATAGAATCTGTTTTCTTAAGTGAACACATAAGATTCTATTTACTTCTATTTACTTTTAGTAAATGCATTTCAAAATTTTTCATTTCCCCTTTTTATCATTATTGTAATTATTTCATTATTATTATTATTTCATTATTATTATTATTTCACTATTTTCATAAATTCTTTAATACAAGGTTAAATAGATTTTTTTAATAAAAATATTCTGTCATAAACTTTATATTAATTATTATTGTTTCGCGAGCAAGACAGATGTCCCAGTAATTAATTATATTACATATTCATTTTATTATTTTTATTTCGTAGTTTTTATAATTTTTGAGTAAGTTATGTGTCTTTTTTTTGGTATAATAATAAATATTTAAAATAATTTTATTATAAAATAATTCTAATTTAAAATAATAATAATATAAAATAATTTTGATTTAAAATGATTTTTTATTAAAATTATTTTATATGTAAATATTAGTATTATCGTCTCGCCAGATGATGTGTTAGTGTTTTTTATTTTGGGGTGTGGAGACAGAGTGCTGTAAAGAAAGAAACCACTTTAGTTCTTCCACTACGTTTCGGGAACTTTAATTTCCCTTCCTCAGGTGGACGAACGCGTGGTCAACACACAAGGGTCGCAAAGTTCATTAACCCCCGAGGTTATCTGCGTATATACATTTTGATCAGGATTTGGTTTGATCCACTGTTAAAAGTTTAAAATGAATAATTAAGAATCGGGATTTACAGTTTGAGACGGACTAAACATTTTTTGCTTAATTGGGATGATTTACGGCCTCCTCGGATACATTGATCAACATGTATTTACACAGATAACCTCGGGGGTTAATGAACTTTGCGACCCTTGTGTGTTGACCACGTGTTCGTCCACCTGAGGAAGGGAAAATAAAGTTCCCGAAACGTCGTGGAAGAACTAAAGTGGTTTCTTTCTTTACAACACCCTGTCTCCACACCCCAAAATAAAAAACACTAACACAAAATGATTTTATATTAGCGCGACCCTCATGTCTTGCGTGGCTCGCGAACGAGCGAAGCGAGTGAGAGAGCGCCTACTTCCTTTGATATTAATCCGAGCAAGCGAAGGCCGCAGGCCGATAGTGTTGGCAAGACATTCAGGTCGCGCGTAGCGCGACCTGAATGTCTTGTGTGGCTCGCGAACGAGCGAAGCGAGTGAGCGAGCACATCCGGTGTTGAATTTAAGAAGCTTAAGTAGACGTATTCAAAATTGGGAGAGCTTGTCTACAATTTTTAAATTTTGTTTCTTTAAATATTCATTCTGAAAATTTTCTTTTTGTAATTGCTTTCTTTTGGGTACTTTCCCCACGTTTCTTTATTTTAAATAGGCACAAGTATTTCTAATATACGAATTGTTTTTTTACTACTTATAAGTAGGTATTCATTTTTATTACATACCTACCTACTATATTTCGATTTTTCCCGATGATGTTTTCGATTTGCCAATCACCCTCTAGCTGCTGCATAGGCATCGTCTTAAACGGTATAATATCGGAGAGCTGGTAAAGTTGTCGGTATATCCCAGTGTGTAGTTTATTTAGTGGGAAAAGTTCCGACGTCTGAGCAGGTGTTGCATTAGTGTATAGACCTAACTTGGGAAATTTTAAACTATAAATCTTGGCGCGTTGCTTAAGATGAAAAATGTATCACCCGCCTGGGAGAGGAGCCTCATTCTTTCCCGCTGCATAGGAAATCATGTGATGATTTTAAGCTCTACCTGTGGCACGACAGCCGAGCTCGAAGATTTATCTCTAGATACTGCTTTCGGGGAAAAACCCACCAGTTCATATTTAAATAATATCTTCAGATTTAAAGAATATTTTCAGATTTATAGAATATTTTCAGATTTATAGAATATTTTCAACTTGAAGTAACACTTACATGAAGAGCTATCATAGGTAATATTTCATTGAGAATGTTTGAATAACCCTTCTTCGCAGGGTCGATACCAATAATAGGCAAATTCTCTAATGAAGTTGGTAATTCAATTAGAATTCGGGCGGCGGGCACGAATTCGTCCAGGAGGAAGTTATTATAATTGAAACAAATGGTGTGACTGAATTATGGCTGCGTGTTGCCGTTATTACCCCCGCAAATCTTCCGAACAGGTAGAAGGTTAATTAATAATCGAATTTCCCCAGGGGATATCGCCTCGGTCGCTCTTTTACATTCTTTCTTAGGCGACGATTCCTGATCGACAATTTAAATACAGTAGACCCTCGTAAAATAGGCATTTTCACGTGAATAGTAGACTAAAAAAAATTCGTTTGAGGTCTAGTGAAGAGATGCAGGATGTATCCGAGGTGAATATCCCCCAAATGTTACGTAGAGGAACGATTTAATCCATTCTGATGCGCTCACATCACGGCAGAGAACTATTACAATATTGATGGTAATAATTATACCCCCATCACGGAGTTTGTGCCTGAGGCGAGTAATCCCGAGATCGACGGTTTATAAATTATTTCCATACCTATATAAACATCCATTATGAGCTTGTCTAAAACCTCCGTCAGAAATATTCCGGGGTGCGATGTAAAATTCCGACGCATCAGCGGCGGTCCTGCTCGCTCCTTGCCAATTTTTATGTTTGCATTATTTACTAGGGGATCGCCCTTTAATAACTTATTGCCCTGCATCGCTTTTCAATTGATTTCGCGGCTCTAATACGGTTAACTGTGTAACCATAGGTTTAACAAAAGAATTACAAATTTATTTTCTTGGTTATGAATCATCATAATTATAATATGATCTAATATGGACGCCCTGTACGGAGTAAAAGTTACTGTAGTAGACCTGCTTAATTAGATTCTCCAGATGAGTAAATATGATGTGCCTAATTTTAGTCCCTTTGATTCCATATTAATCAGCACATAAAGAAATAAGAAAAGCACATGACAGGAGACAAGGTGACACGACAGGGTCGACACAAGACAAGCGAACAAAGTGGGGAACAAGCTGGGAAATAAGCAAAGAGAACAAGGAGGAAAACAAGTGCATAAGCAAGCGTGAGGAAGCTCAGAGGGAAAAGTAAAGCAAAGAGAGAGTACGATAGGGTAGGGTACAGAAGGTGTATTTCAGCGAGCCCGTCATATCCAAATAGCGAGGAAGGAAAGTCTTTTGAAGGCAGAGAGAGCACAGACGTCAAAGGGTGGCTCGAAACTAAAGAGATTTTAGAAAGCAAAGAGACGAAGTTCGTCCTCGCTCGGAACACTAGCGGCAGAAATGAATCTGACAGTTGTTTGTTCTCAAAATACCGCAAAATAACTTGACAGGGGCTATACGTGCACGTACGTGCAATCTCTATTTGTGTCAGAGAACGATAGGTGTGTACGGAGGTACTTTGTGATCCAGCCTTCTCTTCTGTGTGGGCTTCTTTTTTGTTTTTTTTGCTGGTTGTCCTTCTTACTGTAGACTTGTTTTATACTCAAAGATACAGAGCTTTTCAGCCGGTTTTCACGAAATTTAAATGTAGGCGATGGACAAATGTAACAGGTTAAAATGTATTATAATTATAACTGATTATTGATTTCTTTGATTTTTGCGTGTTTCTCTAATTCATTGCAAAGCGTGTCGTGTATTGTGAGAAAGTTGTCAGATGAACTGTGAGTTGGGTTATGTGAGATGGTCATTGTCCGTCAACGCGCCTGTCGGGTCTTTATCGCGCGGCGACCCATTAATTTATTGCTCCGAGGGCGCCTCTGTCAGCCGTTGATTGAAGTGTCTCCCCCTCTGTTCTTCGATGGGTTTTTGTGGTTCGTCTCGCCGGGGACATCGGGACGGCCACGATCCTCGCAGGAAATATTGACTTCGCCCAGACAACACATCTGCCAAATCTCTAGCAGATCTTCCAGATGTGGAAGAACATCTTTCTTTCGTAGCGCACCGCATCCCGAACCTACAACTAGACTAGACTCTATTTTTCCGTTAATGAATGGAATGTTGTGGAATTCGGCGCACATCATTGTCCTGAAATTCCTTTGCTCTCTACTGGGCGCCGTCTCTCTGTCACCAAAGGTTTCCTCTTCTGAACGTCCGGCCGTTCGCGATCCTTTGTTTTTTTTTAAATATCAAGATTATTATTTATGTTGATCGATCTCGAAAAGTTTATTCGGATAAGTCTCGTAGTTTTACTAATTATGCTGGCCTTATTTATATCTTCACAATATATATTGTGACTTTTGAGGGGAACCCTCGCTGATGCGCTCTAAAGCGGCACTTATTTAAACATTCCGAAACGGAAATGGCGGGAGATTCAAATCAACCCGAAACTCTATTTGACCAAAATTACCTGTGATCGTCTAGTATTTGGTAGGAACCCTTTTTCGTTGTTTTCGTAGCATCCCAGAATTCGTAGGTAAAGGTCACGTCAAAGAAAATTACGCCATTAAGGTGAGAACTGTTATTGAGAGTGTGCGAAATGAAAATTTAATGAAGAATGAATTCAATAGAAATGTCAAGTTGTTCGTGTGTCTGTGTGTGTGTGATTTCTGTGATTTTAACTGTTTGCTTTTAACTTAGTTATTTTGAATTATTCAATGATTTAATATTTGGAAAGTTCTGTTACTAAGAAAGTCCTCTTTCATTCTTTAACTTTGAAATTCGTATGACAAATGAAACACGGCAAAAAACGCGAATGTTGCGACTCAGCTCACCACAAGCTAGGTTAAGCGCATGGTTCAGTGGTCAAAATATCTGCAAGTCCGAACTTTAAAAGCTCAAGATCAGAGTTGATCTCAGGCCAAGCCATCATCAATCGTTACCATCATCCTCGGAAATTCCATACGGCTTAACGCAAAATGCAATTAAACTAGGTGGCAACATTTAATTGGTTTGGCACGAACGCAGTTCCACCGCAACGAGACCCGCAACATCCCGAGATTCAGCGTTTAGGTAAACAAAAGTGGTTAACGGGAACAAAAGGACAGTCCCATCAGGATGTTATTACGATCTCCGACAACATGATCCATTTCACAACTATGTGGGTCCACAAACCAGGGGCTCCCAGGTAACGCCCCCTGATGGGCACGAAATTGGTATGAACGGGCGAACAAAGACGACTGTCTGCTATCCCAGGAATCAACCAACTTAGCTAAAAGCTACTGGAAGTGTGATACCAATCAGAAGTCCGCACCCCTAATAAACGGTAAAATGGCAACACTCAATCCCGGAATGAAACAGACACGCGACAACAAAACCACGGTCGTGCCTCCCCGAGAATAAAATACGAAATTGGCTGAAAGGGAATCGATTGCAATTAAATACACATAAACAATAAAATAGGAGAACTTCCATCATAACAAAACATTTGATTGTGAATTGATTTACCCTTAATTTGATTGAATTGAATGACCTTGGTGAGTAAGAATGATTATCCATTATTTGACTGAACTGCAGTTGACCTTGTAATTATTGTGAAAATGAGAGACCTTTTGACTGTTATGAAATTGTGTTACTTTTATTTATTATTGCAATTGCTCTACTCTGTTCTATTTTGCACTGAATTTCTCTATCTTTGTAGTGATGTAATTAATTATTTAATTGATTGTAGCAAAACTTTGTTTGTAATCGTTTATTGAATTAGTTGGGCCCAAACTTCGTTATTGCAAAATGTTATTGATTCAATTGACTTATTATGTTTATGGGTCGACCCGAATTGATTTTGGTGTGTGTAGTTGTGTGTGTGTGAGAGCCAAACGGAATTATCCTCCCCCTCTATTGTCACCTCGGCGCTCATCGGAACCAGCCAACAAAACAACGCGTCACCCGTGAAGAGCAAACTAGCGACCATCATTCTCTAACTACTGAATTGAATGAAACTAATGAAAGAAGAAAACAAAGATTCTTATCCTGTATTGTGTCACTCCTGTGGACGTCAGCCACCGAATCCAAAACCCCTGAAGAATGGCGTTGAAGATATTCCCAAAGGCACTGAACAATTGATCGCAATTGCCGGGCGACGGCAGACGACGAATCCAAACTCCCAGAAGAATGGTGTGGAAGATATTCCCAAAAACACTGAACAATTGATCACAATGAACTCACAAAACCCTTCACTCTTAATTTGCCGCCAATACTCGGTTCTCGTCATCTAAGCTACCCTTAGTGACTCTCTCTCCACTTTCTCTCTGTGGTGGCTCTCTGTTTCCGAAGACCGGTTTTCCCGCGCGACTTGACTTCTGCGACAGCGCGCTGGGCGAGGATCCGCCGAGAAGAACTTTCGCGACCGCGCGCTGGACGAGACCGGACCCATTCCAACTGCCAAACTCGCCGGGCCGATAGGAACTGCCCGTGGCAAGCCCACTACCTCGACTTCCGTAACCTTCGCCGGATTCTTTTCGACTGCCCGAGACGTTCGCGACCACTTCCTCTGCAAGACTCAAACCGACTGTCTGCTCGAGACCGCTTCGACCGATCGTCTTCTCTCGACCCCCAAAAACTACCGCCCCCGAAGCCCGCTTCGATCGAACTGGTTTTTTTTACCTGCCTCTCGGCACTCCCACCCGACCTTACTAAACCTTTTTCTAAAGTCCGCGAACCTTTTTCCCATTAGGGCGACCTTGACCGTTTCCTCTAGCCGCTCTTTGAATAGGCACACCTCTTTGGAACCACGCTCCGCACCTTGCACAGCCGTGCCTCGGGCGCTCTTGAGACTGGAAACATTTTCCAGATTTTTTGACGACATATGGCGCGGCGACTTCTGCTGCTATGAAGACAGACATCTGCTGGTTTTTTTCTTATCAAATCTCAACCATAATATTTAATCTGATAAGTGTCGTAGTTCTACTAATTATGCTGGCCTTATTAATACCTTCACAATATGTACTTATTTTCAGAACCTACAAAGTCGTGCTAAATTTTGTATTTTTATGTATTTCCCTAAATTTCATAGTTTATTTAAAGTATCTTAAAATTGTCCTCTAATTTTAGCTAAATTTCAAAGTGTTCATGTTTTCGTAACCTTTCGATTTTCAAACACTTGGTATCTTTATAGCTTAAAGTATTTTTGCTTACTTTCAAAGTTTTTAACATCTTTATGGTCGCACGTTTGCGAGTTAAATCCTTTGCGTGTTTAAGCCCTTTACTCATTTTTTGCCCTGTGCGTCATTATAACCCTAAATTTGTTAAGTTGTATTCCAACCTTTAGTGATTTTATAGCCTAAAGTTTTTAACTCAATTCTTTGTTGACCTATTTGTCGTCAATTCATTTTCAAATATTTCGCTTTTAGTACTGAAAAGAATTACCTCAAAGGCCTGAGGATGTCCTGAAAAGAGAATACCAGTAGCCTTCTGAGTAGTCACGTCTTGTTGTCAGTGATAATCCCTCGTGATAATTTTTGATAAAAACCTCAAAGCTCGAAGAGCGCTTTTTATCAAAAACGAACGTAGAATAGTCTTCTATGTCTAACACGTATGAATAGGTGCAAGAACGTACGTTATCGAGAATCGGACGACTTTGTGATTCATCGCTACATTAGTAATTAATTTCATATTTTGCCTGCTTTTGTGTTATAAATATTCTTTGTCATTATCATTTATTTTATTTGAAGTTTTATTCAGTTTATCTTTGATGAAGATGTGTGGAATTTAATTGCATAAAAGCAAAAAAATTGTTGGAACTCACATAATCCTTGTTCATACTCGTCAAAGCATAATATAGGTGTGGATTTCGTTCATAGTACGATTTTTTTCTTTTTTTCATCCTGTTCTACCAATCCAAATTGGATGAATCTTTAATATGTTATACTTAACCCACGAACTATAACATGCATTTTTTTCTAAATAGCAATGCCCCCCAGACGGTTCCAATTTTTTCACGAATGGCACTACATAAAATTATTATTTGTGGAAAATCTCAAATTAATCTGTCAATTCGAAACGGTATAAAACAATAAAAACGTCAAACTTATTTATTTATTTTCACCCCCCTTATTGGATATATGGGGTTGAAACTTTGCAGTTTTGTTTACTGTCATACATGTATCTTTTTAGTCTCATTTCAGAACAAAAGACTTGAGTCACTTTTCAACGGTTTATTCTGCTATATCCAATTTTGTACTGTCTGGCACTATTGTAGAAATGATGAAACGATAACTCAAAAACTATTTGAGAAATTTGGCATTTTCACCAAAAAGTAAATTTTCGGTTTGTTCGGAAACCCGGAAGTGGCAATTTACCCGAACGGAAGTGGAAATTTTTCAATGCAATGCAAAGTGAAGTGCCCATTTCCTTCAAAGAGTTTGTTTCAAATTTTGTACCAGCTTTACAAATATCGGAAAACTCACAGATATCAAATTTCAAGTTAATCCCTCAATCGGAAGTGGTCTTTTTAAAACATTTTTATCTATGACTCTCGTTATTTCTGAAGTAAGTACAAAATTTGAAACAAATACCTTGAAGCAAAAGGGCACTTTACTTGAAAGAATTTCACTTCCGTTTCAGGTAAACTGCCACTTCCGGTTATCCGAATAAACCCAAAAATTGATACGAGTTTACTTTTTAACTAAAATGACTATATACTAAATTTCATTGATCTAGCTCAAGTCGTTTTTGAGTTACACACACTATGAGAAAGTAAAAAGCCTTTTCATTAAACATAAACCAGGAATTGTGCTGTCTTCTTTACAAAATTTAATAACCTGGAACCTCGAACAATAGGTGTAAACCCAAGCAACATCATTAGGGTGACGATAGCAACGGTTTCCAGCAACGGTTTGAAACTTCGCTAACTTGGGCGCATATTCTCGAACCTTAGTTAGGCAAAACAGTAATAATGTACATTTTCACTGAAAATTCTAAATAGTAACACTGAATTTTATGTGTCAAGTATAGAAAAGTTTAATATTTTCATCTTTTTTAATAGAAAATCTCTAACATGAAAAATTTTAAATTAATGATTAATATCCAAACTATACCCCTATATCTTCTAAACTATCCCACCTTTATTCACCAAACCAAAAGGACCTTATTTTAAATTCATTGGGAAATCATAATCCTGCGTCAAATTTGCTCGACATCCTTCAGGAGCGCCGCCATAAGGACTTTTTCACCGATTTTTGTGTATAGTTGAGGACAATCACTTCAAAACGGTCCTACATCTTCTAATCTATCCTACCTTTGTTCGCCAAACCAAAAGGGCCTTATTTTAAATTCATTGGGAAATCATAATCCTGCGTCAAATTTACTCGACATCCTTCAGGAGCGCCCCCATAAGGACTTTTTCATCGATTTTTGTGTATTGTTGAGGACAATGATTTCAAGACGGCCCTATATCTTCCAAACTATCCAACATTTGTTCAATGCCGAAAATAACTCTACTCTTAATTTAGTCGGAAATGATATTCCAGTATCAAGTTTACTCAACATTTTTCAGGAGCGCTGAAATTAGACCATTTCTTTAATTTTTTGTATAGTAGAAAATAACGTCAAAAAGACCTAGTATTGTATAAACTAGTCGACTTTTGTATAATAAACTAAAAGAGTTTTTGATTCAGTTTATTAAAAAAAGACACTTCAGCATTTAATTTGCTCGATATATTTCCAGAAATATAAAAAATTTCCTAAGTTTTTTTTAAATAGTGGAAAGCAATAATATCAAAAAGACCCAGTATTTTATAAACTATTCGACCCAATATTTTCTTCTACGTCCAGGGTTTCAACTACTTTAATTTGACAATTATTGAAGATATTATCATACAGTTTAACTCATAATATTTAGCAAAAAAGTAAAAAATTGTAATACAGACTAATGAAAATAGAATTTAAATAAAGGAGAAAAAAGAACATCAACTTCTAACTTTTAGTTATCTGGTAAAAAGTTTATACATTCTTGTCGTCGTAGTAGCCTATAGTTGCTAAAGTGCTGGCTTTCAGTGCTAGGGGTTGTAGGTTCGTTCCCCACCAAGGCGATGATTTTTCTGATTTGGAAAAAATGTGATTCATCGTCCGGGAGCGATGTAAGGCCGGGGGTCCCGTGTGTTGTAGGTATAATTCAACGCACGTTAAAGAACACAATTACCAGGTTGAAATCATGGCATTGGCTAAATTTCCAGAAGTCGTGATCCTAATCTCTGGCGTCGGTGATTGAAGGTCGGAAATAGGACGATGCTAATAAATGGGGAAAAAAAAGTTTATATATTTCTAATCTGCTCGAAGAACGGGTTTGCTAGTAAACTATAAACTTTTATGTTTCTCAGAATTTTCCTAATAAGTACATAGTTTCACTGCGCACAATTTCAACGCGCGCCTCCACCAATTGTGAACGCTCCCCAGTATGTAAGGACATTTAATTCTTTACACGTCTAGAGGACTTTTTGATAAAACCTTTTTCGTTTGGAGAACAAAAGTTGTTTAGAAGATATAGGGCCGTTTTGAAATCATTGTCCTCAACTATACACAAAAGTCGGTGAAAAAGTCCTTATGGCGGCGCTCCTGAAGGATGTCGAGCAAATTTGACGCAGGATTATGATTTCCCAATGAATTTAAAACAAAGCCCTTTTGGTTTGGTGAACAAAGGTAGGATAGTTTAGAAGATATAGGGCCGTTTTGAAATCTTTGTCCTCAACTATACACAAAAGTCGGTGAAAAACTCCTTATGGCGGCGATCCTGAAGGATGTCGAGCAAATTTGATGCAGGATTATGATTTCCCAATAAATTTGAAACAAGACCCTTTTGGTTTGGTGAACAAAGGTGGGATAGTTTAGAAGATATAGGGGTATAGTTTGGATATGAATCATTTTTTTAAATTTTTCATGTTAGAGATTTTCTATTAAAAAAGATCAAAATAACTTTTCTATACTTGACAAATAAAATTCAGTGTTACTATTTAGAATTTCTAGCGAAAATGTACTTTATTACTGTTTTCCCTATCTAAGGTTCGAGAATATGCGCTCGGGTTAGCGAAGTTTCAAACCGTTGCAACATCATTGGTCAATTATACCTGTGGTTAAGGAATAATAACTTAAATAAGTTAAATTTAACTAATTTGCTACTTAATTTTTAACTTTATATACAAAATGTGTTTCAGGTAAAGATTAGAAGTTTAATATTACCAAAAACTAACATTAACAGGGATAAGGAGGGCACAAAAGACTAACAGGTCGAAGTGCGGGTGCCAACCAGGAACCACCTCAGCAATAATAATAATAATTATAATAACATTAAAAGTATGACTTAATAGTCATGAAACTTATAAGTGAAAAACAGGTCAACATTTGGTTAAATATAACTTCGAAATTAACCTTATACCCTTTAAACCTAAAAGGCATTTATTAAGTATATTTTAGTCTAATTTTAAACTAAAGTTAATTCCATGAAGCAAATACTACCAATAAGTTATTTTTAAGTCACAAAAATAAGTAAATTACGACTTATATAATTCCCTATTTTAACTCAATTGCACAAAAAGACTTGAGTGTCAAATTTCCTCAATTTTTAGTTCTAACTATCCAAGGTGAATTTGCTATTCAACCTATAGCACCAATTACCCTAAAAATTTAACTTTAAAGTTCATAATACTTCACAGTCGAATTCTGGTCTAAATGTTTCCTCTGTCGATTCAAAAAGTTAGTTTACGTTAGCGCTTTAAAGAAAATGATAACAGTGTCAAAACACCAGTACAAGTATACATCATGTTATTGCAGATGTAAAAGAAAGAGGAATAGAAATTCAATATAAATGATTAAGATACATTGAGGGTATATGTAGTACAAGTTATTGCAGTATCACAGATGATCATCATAGTGACATCGATGAAAGCGGAGAGGTTATTATTAATTAATAAGTTGTCACTAAATCACAAAGTATCTGCAATGGACATTAAGGTATTTACATTAGATGCATTCACGTCGTTGCTTTCAAGTATAGGCTACCAACTAATTAGAAATTTGATGTTATAAAGATGTACTTGTCCGTGCCTACTACTAAAGATACAACAAATGAGCAGTACAAATGTGTTAGCGAAAGCTAGTTACACTGTTTAGAAGACCGAAAGTAAAAATTATAACCATTTTACAATTTGTTTTATTATGATTTGATACACTTATTATTTGAGGTTGTATTTATCCTTCTATAAAGGCAATTCAACCAATAGGTCTAAAACGAAGGTATTTTAGACTTTGTAGTCAAGTCGTTATGTCTCGCCATATATATATCTATAACTTAAGCATTCATGTCCACCATGTTGTACTTGGGCAATTTGATGCTTAATATTTAATTAATATAGTAATTACAACTTCCCAAAACTAATTATAATGAGCATTGTTAATGTTCCAAATAAGATGACAATAAATTAAAATTGGCCACATTGAGAAATGTGATTCAATATTTTTTTGGAAATATTTAACATTCTGTTATGACTGCCAATTTTTGAGGCGGTTTGATAAATTTTGAAGTGGGATCTATGATTTCATGAGTAAACTTTACAGCGCAGTAAAAATTTGTTCTAGGGTAAGCTGTTATAATGTTATAATTATTCGTGTTTAAACATATGTATAAATGTAATGGTGGAAGGAAGATCTGTGGAAGAACTTTATCGTTAAAATTGTTTCGGAGGAAGAAGATACTAGACAAGTATGAACTTATTATATTATTCATTTATTAGGTAAAGATGTAAACTGTTGAACGCGTGCTCATGCGCCATTTCCAAACAGGGAAATAAGTTAAAAATAGGTAATATTTACGTTAAATATTAGTAGGAAATAAGTTAAATGTACCTCAATTGGTTAAAGTTTACCTACAATTTACTAATATGTGGCCTATTTACTTCCATTTTATTCCCCAATGTCGACATTTTGACGTAATTTCATGGTAAATTCTAGCCAAATTTGTTAGGTCACTCACCTCTATATTGGTCATTTTTAACGTATTTTCGACCAAAATTATTGCTTGGGACGTCTATTCGTTTTCTGAAGCGTCCGCATGCGCGCTACAACGCAGCTTTTTACCATATCGCCAAATGCTCATTCAATAACGATCCTTAATGTACTCATATTGGGATGTTTGAGATTTTTGGTGGTCCTGTCAAGCACGCCACGCAAATAGTAGTCGAAATAATTAACATCTAAATTGTTACAAGGTCAGAATTCCTTTAACATATCGTTGTTATCTGAGAGAGTTTAGAATAAAATGACTCGTATAGACATCACGAACAGCAATAATAAATTTTGGATGAGGCAAACTCTAGTGGAAAATCTCTACTTATAAAACTTCGTAGGGGAACGTGGCCTAAAACGGGGTAGTCGGGCAAAATGAGGTGCGTACATTGTAGGCTCAGGAAGTGATAATATCTCGCGGAAACTTTGTGAACTACTTCACTGAACAGTCAAAAAGTAGTGTTCAAGAACAGACCGCCAGTGCTTCAGTCAACGTGAGGCTAAGAGTTCATGCTCTCGAATTCTGTAATTTTTGCAATTGTTATACAGATTTAATCTACAACAGATCCTGTATTATTTATTTGTTTTTGTGTTCAGTGTACTAGGTTAAATTATTTTATTAATAGTATGAAGCCACTTGGGCAAAATGGGATAGGGTAAAATGGGTTAGTATGTTACGTTATGTTTTTAGAATTCATCTTTTTTTTTTCTTTCTTTTGGTTGAGGTTGTGAGTTCCTTATAAGATACCTACAAGGTGTTCGGATTGAATTGTAACGCAAAAAAACCGGTGGTCTTTGATTTTCAAAGAGGCGGCAAAGATGCGACAAAGAAACCGAAGTTTTTTATAAAACAGTTCAAAGCGAACAGGCTTTATTTAACGATTTTTTATTGTTATTGTAGTTTTTCTTGAGTTAAAAGTGAATAAAAATATGTTACATATGAGTTTTCTGAAGCTATCTATATTCCTTGACGGTGTACCCTATTTTACCCTATGGGAAAAAAATAGCCAAATTTTAAGTACCCCATTTTGCCCCATGTGCTGCAGTGATCCGTTATAAGGTAACAGTATGAACATGATTCAGTAAGTATGTATAAAAGATTGCAACCCAAAATTAAATGTAATCAGTAAAAAGCTAGTAATACATACTACAAATTTTAGATGCATGTATTCTTGGGTAATTTAGGTCTGATTTTAAAATACATTTTCTTTAAAGCTTCATATTCTTTTATTCCGACGTTTCGTGGGCTTATTTTCCCACATCTTCAGGGTTACAAAATTTCATTCTTACTATCTAATACGGAGAGAAATACATAGAGTTAGCTTAATT
>JAWQRP010001264.1:0-20112 GCA_033557875.1 Quadriops clusia | reverse complement strand
AATAATATATTCTAAATTTATCTCTAGCAATATATCGTGAAAGTGCTTTGAATGTTTTAACATCTACATCAGTCCACAATTTACCAAGATAATACACATTTTTTCCATCCATAAAATAACCACCATATGCCCAATAATTCTTTTTATCTATAATAGGAAATTCCTTACTATAATAATATACATGAGTATCATCTGTATAGTAATAAGAATTTTTTATTTGATGAAATAAATTTAAATTTGCATTTAATACTTTTTCACTAACAAATATATATTTATCATCTTTTATATAACGTATTTCGTCATCTGATGGAACTATTTTAATATGTTTTCCATTTGACTCTTTGATAACTTTTGTCATAACATAAGCATGATTTTTATCTTTCCCATAAGCCCAATCTAATTCTTCAAATGTTGATGGATCTGCTTGTTTAATCACATCTCTCTCATAAATTACAACATCTCTATCTTTTCCATAATGTTTTGAAAGTGCTTGAAAAGATTCTGGATCAACACAAGGAACAATCATATATGCATAATACACATTATTTTTATCTTTTCCATAACTTTCATTAAGACCTTGAAATGTTTTAGGATCTGCCTCATATATTATTTGTTCACCATAGTAAACATTATACTTATCTTTATAATAAGCACCTGAAAATCCTTGAAACGTTTTTCTATCTACAGCTAATTTTTGAGCAAATCCAAAAACAGCATGTTTATCTATTATAAAATTTTCAGCAACAACTTTTGCTGTTTTTATATCTATATCTTTGATTTGATATATACCATAATATATATTATCATTATCTCTAATATAATTATCTCCTATAACATAAGCATCTACAATATTGATATTTTCAACAATTATTCCTTTATAATATACATTATTTTTATCTTTCGCATAATATATATTAAGAATTTCAAATGTGTCAAAATCAGCATTTATCATTTCATCTAATATTATTGGTCCAGCTACTGGTGGAATTTCTTTATGATATATTTTATTATCTTTTTGTATATAAATTGTGGATTCTTTTTTTGTATCAACTATTATTTTTTCTTTTGAACAAGTAATTACTAAAAAAATTATCATCAAAAGATACATCATGTATTTTATAATCTTCATTTATTTTACCCCTTCATTTTAAGATATTATTTCTATACTATTTTCTAAAATTTTATGTTGATTATTAATGAAACACTCCTTTTTTTCATAAGATTTTTCTATTATCTATGTGTTTAAACAATAATATTTTTATTTTATATTTTTTGTCATTGAAATTGGTAAAAAATTGACAAAATCTTTTTCATAATTTTGAATAGTTATTTCATCTTCAAAACAAACATTATAAATATCTGGAGATAAAAGAGAAGTTATACCACCCGATGTATTCATTTCTTCTAATGATTCATCATTTTCTATCATTTTTCTTATTAAATGATAAGAATTAAATATTTGTTTTGATTTATCAGGATACTTTTTTATTATATCAAATACATTCTTTTCAAGAGAGGTTAATATTTCTAAAATTTTAAATCACTCAAAAAAAATATCTTGTATCATTTTTTGTTCTTTATTCTTTTCTAAAAAATTAATATAGCCATAAAAAATATTATTTTTTTCATCAAATTTAAAATCGATGACTTAAAATTTATCCTCTCATTTCTATTTTTATATTTCCCTTCTTTATCCACATAAAACAAATGAGACATGACTGTTTCTTTACTTTTTGATACTTTTGTATCAAAATAATATATTGCCATATAATACCTCCAAAAATCTATAAAAAATACCATATAATATTAATTATTTTATGGTATTCATTCGTTAATTTCTTTAATAAAATTAAAAATATTTCAGTTGAATTAATTTGCCATCTTTGAAAAAACTTTCAATTAAAACATTACCTTCCAAATCATAAACAATATCTGCTCCATTTAATTCATTCTTTTCATAATATGATTTTCTTAATAATTTTTCTTCACCAACATACTCATAACTATAACCTTCTAATAAATTATTTTCATACATATTTTCTATTTCAATAAAACCAGTTTGATTATAATAAGTATATTTTCCAGATTTTTTACCTTCTTTATAAAAACCTATCATTGAAATTTCACCTGTTTCATAATATGTTTCAATTAATCCATCCTGTCTATTATTTTTCCATGAAATCTTCTTAACTAAATTACCTTTTTCATCATAATGAAAACTTAAACCTTGTTTGATACCATTTTTATAAGTATACTTTTCTTTCAATTCTCCTATTTCATAGTAAAAATAGCCTATTCCTGTGATTTGGTGATTCACATAAAATGTTTTGCTTTCTATTTTGCCATTTAGATAGTACCATATTGTTTCTCCTGTTTGTTTACCTGATTCAAAATATGATGTCGCTTTTATTGTGCCTTCCTCATAATATTCAATATACTTATCTTGTGGTAAATCTTGAATATATTTTCCTTTTTGCTTGAGTTCGCCTGATTCATAATACCATTTCCATTCGCCTATTTTCAAATGATAAGAAAAAAAACCTTTCATTTCTATTTGACCATTTTTATAATACTCTATATAATCTCCATGTCTTAAACCAGAAAGAAATATTTCTAGGATTTTTAATTGACCACTTTGATAGTATGTTTTCCATTCACCTGTTTTAAGACCTTCTTCAAATCTTCCTATTGAATGTGTTGAGCCATCATCATAAATTAATTCAAGTATTCCATTAAATAATATTCCTTTGATTGCAAGAGCTCTTTTACCTAATATATCAACTGTTTCAAATATTTCCTGAACTGGTTTTGTATAATGGATTTGTAATGTTTTCATGAATACCTCCATAATGCCTACATTATTGTTGTTCTTCTAAGTTTATAATCTAAATCCTTAAGTGGAAGCAATTCTAAATAATAACATAAAAGATTATCTGGATTTCCTTCGATTAAACAAAATTCTGCTTCTTTTTTTGGTACAACTTTACCTTTATTATTATAATATGTTCGTTTTTCCATAACAGATTCTCCTGATAATAATAAAACTTCAACCATTTCCATTTTTTCTGTTGCTGTTGTGCTGATTAAATGACTTCTTTTTCTTGAAGTTATTTCCTTTGATAAAGCACTTTCTCCATGTTCATCTAATTCATATATACAGACATGAGGAGAATGACCTATATAATCTTCTAATACATATTGAAGTGTCATATGGGAAGCAAATTTTTTACGAATTTCTTTATGTTCTTTGTTAGAATAAACTCTCACTTCTTGAGCTTCTAAATTATCAGGAAATAGTAAAAACATCTCATAAAATTGATATCCTTCAATAACAGTCCATTTTTTCTTCCATAATTTTTGTGTCAATTCATCAATATGAAATACTTTCCGAAAAGATAATAAACGTTCTTGTGCTATTTTTGTTCTTGTATCTGCTATATTTTCCCATAATGTAATACATTGAATATCATGAGATAATTTTTTGTTTTCAAAACAATCTGTATAATTTTCGAGTTGTTGTTTATCAAAAAAATCGTAATAATAATGTGTAAACCACATTTTCCACATAACTCCTATTTTAAGTCCATGTACTCTTTCTGTATATCCTGGATATTTTGTTACATCAAAAAGTCCAATTTTAGATCTCTCATTTTTCAATGATTCATCAAATAATTCTGGTTTTTCTAAATAAGAATCTAAATCAGTAATAAAAGCAAAACTTGCTTTGGTTTCAATCACAAAATTTTCAATAAAATCTAAAATATTTTCTTGTTTTGCTAAAAATCCTCCTATTGGAAGAGATACTTGATATTCTATAACATTATTTGTGAATTTATTTCTATTATAGGAAAGTACTACATGAGAAGTATTCATAGTTTTAGAATTGACATCATCAATATAAACATCAATTGGATCATTTAATTGATTGTATTCATCTAATGTTTTATATAATATTTTTTTATCATAAGAGATACTCATATATTCATCTTGCATTTTACTTATCATCATTTCTGTTGGTTCAAAAAAAGATAAAAAATAATCTAAAAATTTTTTTATATGTGACATTTTTTGTTTTTCTTTATATAATATGATTGATATCTCTATTTCTTCTATTTTCATTCTTATTTTCTCCTTAGTAATTTTTTAATATATTTTCTAGTAAATCATTTGAATTTATAAATTCAATTGTTTTACCATTACCTTCTGCAAAACGATTAAGAGTATTAAAATCTGTTTTTTTAAAATCACTCATATCATCAATTACTATTTGTAGTGTTGTTCCTTCATTACCTATATTTTTAACATAACTTTTTATTGTATCCAAAGCATTTGCTTTACTTTTATTAGAAGTAAATTGTCTTGATAATGTTATTGTACTTATTACATTATTAAAATTATCCAAAATAAGTTCATCTACATATTTACTTATATTTTGAGTATCTGCAAAATCTATTTTATTATAAAAACCAAACTCATAATTTCCTTAATATATCAAAAGATCACAAATTATACAAAATAAATCAAATTTGTGATCTTTATAATTAAATATTTTTATCATATATTATGATACTATTAAATTTGTTAAGTTAATTGAATACTTACTCTCATACACTGATTCATCCTCCAAAAAAACGGTTAAATGAGCACTCAATTTTGAATTTAATATTATTCCTTTGCTTATATTTATATCTAAGGTTTGATGATATACAAAAGCTTCTGTGAGTGAATGAAACTCTGTTTCAGGAAAAAGATAGCTTAAATAAGATTTTATTTGAGTTTTATCATAACGAACTCCATCTATTTTTCCTGTTATTTCTAATGTCATTATGTTAGAGGAGAATGAAATATTTTTTACTTCTATTTCTATGTCTAATGGTATCTTAAAACCACTCATATCTCCTAATATCTTTTTTGATTTGATTTTTTGACCTGCTTCATATCGCTTTCCATATAAATCCGTAAATAATATCTGATAGATTTCTTTATTTTCAAAATAATCTGTTAGCATTCTTGGGGAATCTAATGTTGATGAAACACCTGTTAAAAATTCTTGTACCAAAGATGTTTTTTTAGGATAATGATTTTCTAATTTTGTAAAACTTTCTTTTATTTCTTCTATATTTTCAATAGATAAAATCTGTCCTGATGGATTGATTTTACATGTTATTGAATTTAAATACTTTTCTGTAGAACATATTAAATCCTCTATTTTTTTATTTTCTAAATTACTCTCTAATTTAAAATCACTTTTAACTATATTTATTATATGGTTTTTGTCTTCTTTTCCCACATATTTAAAGGTTAAGTCATAAGTTGAAGATGTTTTAATTTCATCATTATAAATTTTTTGAGTATTTATTAGTTCTGTTGTATAATATATCTTTTCTTCTGCTTTCATATTATATGTTAGTGTCTTATTGTCAAACAAGGTAACTCCTTTCTTTTAACAGTATCAAAGCATTATCTTTTCTTCATAGGTTATAACATAATGAAATTCTTTTATTGATAAATTAAATTATGTTATTTGTTAGAAATACCATTCACATATATACTTAGTATCTCTGGATTATAATATTGAGATATTTCTTGACGAATAGCTTCCAACTTCTCTTTATCTGCTATTTCTCCAAAAGATGTTGAAAATCCTATTATTGGATATAGATGATGAATTTCCATAAATTCTGCCCAATCTATTGTATCTATATTTTTTAGTTGATTAAAATAATTTTCCATATTTTTTTGATAATCATTAGGAAAATTTTTTAAAGATTCATCTTTACAATTTTTATCTATAACTAAAAATAAAATAGATGCAGCATTTTTTTTAGGAATTTCTTTAAAACAATTCCATGTAAATTTTGTTGTTTCTATATATTCAAAACCACCTCCATATTTATCAAATATTTTTTCTATTTCTTTAAAATTATTTCCTTTTGATTCATCATATAATAATTCATTCAATACATAGGGTTGAAATTCTGTATCTTGTAAAAAATATAAAAACATCATCCCATTTCCTTCTGAACCAAATCTATCTGTTAAATTCTTTTTTTCTAGAATAAAAGGAATATATTTTTCATTTAATTGGTTAAAATACTTTGATTTATAAATTACGTTTTTTTTTCGTCCAAGTAAATGATACACTGTAAACATAAGACCTGGATAAGTGCCTTTATCAAATTCATAGTTTTCTTTATAAGCTATAATAAAATATTCTTTTTCTAATATATCAAAAAATAGGTTTCTTCTTTCATCTATAAAATTATCCTTACAACTTAGCAATAAACATAATGCTGTCAATATAATAATTTTTTTCATAACAGTTACCTCTTCTTTCTTATTATCATATTTTCTGCTTTTTTATTTATTTTTCCTGATTTATGATTTGAACTTCCTGGTTCTACTTCTGTGTTTTGATATTGTGCTCCAACACTTTTTCCTGCTCCAAATTTAAATTCAGGTACTATCTGCCCTTTTGAATTTACTGTTGAGTTGCTTAACAACCCATCTTTAGGCGAAATATTTAAAATTAAATTACTATTCTTATATGAACCTGGATTATTAATGATTGCTGAATCGAAACCAACGGCTTGAACGTTTTTCAGATGGGATCCACTATAACGTACTGCTCCACCTCCTAGTGAATGACCTGTTGCAGTTACTTTTCCTTTATGTTTATGTGTTTTTTGCATTTCTGCAATATAATTTTTAGTATTTACATATTTTTCTTCTTTGAAATTAAGTATCAATATAAATTGATAAAATTATTGATTTGTAATACCACTCACATATATACTTAGTATCTCTGAATTATAATATTGTGATATTTCTTGACGTATTGCTTCTAATGTTTCTTTGTCTGCTTTTTCTCCAAGAGATGTTGAAAAAACAATAATAGGATGTATATTAAAAATTTTTATAAATTCTTCCCAATTAATTGTATCTATATTTCTTCTTTGAATAAAATAAATATTTAATTTTTCTTTAGAATTATTTAGAAAATCATATGTTTTACCATTTTTACAATTTTTATACACAATCAGAAATAACCTAGTAGGAACATACGACTCTGGAATTTCTGTTAAACATTGCCAACTATATTCTTTAGCTTCAATATATTTAAACTCTATTCCATACTTATCAAAGATTTTTTCTATTGCTTTAAAATTATTTCCTTTTGATTCATCGTATAATAATTCATTTAATACATATGGTTGAAATTCTGTTTCTTGTAAAATATCTAAAAATTTCATTCCATTTCCATTTTCTGAGAAATCAACTCCATAAGACTTTTGATTTATTGTAGTTGAAATATATTTAGTTTCCAATTCTTTAAAATATTTTGATTTATATTTCAAGTTTTTCTTTTTAACAGCCAAAAATTTCTGATCAAAAGGTCCTATATTTTGATCTACTTTAAAATCATACATACTTCGATCAATTATTAAATTGTAATCTTTTTCCAACATATTATAAAATAATGGAATTCTTTTTTTTAAAATTATATCATCTGATTCTGAACATGAAAATATAAATAATATTAAACTTAACAGTAATTTTTTCATCATTTCAATCCTTTCAATTTTTATTACCATTTTATCATTTCTTTAAAATCATAAATTCTGCTTCTTTATCTATAACTTTGGATTTATGATTCATTGAATCTGGATCTACTGTTGAATTTTGATACTGACTTCCAAATTCTTCTCCTGCACCAATTTTAATATTTACAACAGGTATGTTCAATCTAAATTCTGGTACAATTCTACCTTTTTTATCTGTTGTTGAACCACTCAAAAGACCATCTTTGGGTGATACATTTAATATATATCCATTTTCTTTATATTTACCAGGATTATTAACTATAGCTGAGTCAAAAGAAACTGCTTGTGTTGTATTATTATGTGAAGCTACATATCTTACAACTCCTCCATCTTTTGAATGTCCTAATAAAGTTGTTCTTCCTGTTGTTTGACTATCATATTTTTTTTGCATTGCTTCAACATATTCTTTTCCCATTATATAATGTTTTGGAGTTCCTGTTTCACCAGATATAAAATCAGAAAAAATTGGTAATTTTGATGCAACCTTATTTGGCACATTAAATTTATTTGCAACTTTTCTAGGTGTTGAAATATTTATACCTACAACCCCTGCTAAAGCTTCTGTAATTGAAGGTCCTGTTACATTCCCTAAACCATTATTAAACCAGTCATAATACCATTGTTCTGGATCTTCCATAATCTCATCTATTCCAGGATTACTTCCTTGAAATATTATTATTAACTCTTTTGTTTCAGGATCCTTCATTGTAACAGCTTGAAAACCATTTTTATCTATTTTTTCAAGTAAAATTAATTTTAATTCACTATCTTTGATTGAATAAGACTTTTCATCTTCTAAATCCATCAAAACATTATAAATATCATATTGTGCTAACTGCCCCATTTCTGATAATTTTAAACATGAAGTTATTATTGTTGCTTTTAACATAGGATCAGCTATAAAAGCTGCTATCCTTTCATCCAAATCATCTAAATGACCTCCTGCTGCTTCTAATTGTAACATAACATTTGCTAACACATTTGCTTTTTCTTCTGGTGTCAATTTCTGATAATCTGGATTGGCTTCTAATAACAGTTTAATGGGCGATTTCCCAACATGAACTACTGGACCTGAAGATAGATTCCCTCCTGCCGCATGTGTGATTAAAGAACCTAGTGATTTCATCATAGTACTAAAAGAAGAACTCCCTTTTGCCCCTGCTGATGAAAAACTCCCTATCACACTTGTATA
Organism: Quadriops clusia; assembly: GCA_033557875.1. Lineage (NCBI taxonomy): Eukaryota > Metazoa > Arthropoda > Insecta > Coleoptera > Hydrophilidae > Quadriops > Quadriops clusia. The sequence goes on along the minus strand of JAWQRP010001264.1, from coordinate 11,316 downwards.
AGTTGATACATTATAACTTGTTACTGATGCTTTTCTTGCTGGGTCATAAAATGAACTATCATGTCTTACTGATGATATCATTGCATGAACTGCTGCTTGTGCTGCTTTTACTTCCGGAAAAAGTCTAATGAGACCATCTTCTTGACACATTATTGTGGCATTTTCTAGTATTGGTCTATTGCCATTTATTTTCACATTACTGGCTAATGCATCCCAATTCTTTTTGACTTGAAATTTACATTTGCCTACTTTGTTACATTTTTTAAAATCTATATTTTCTTGATATTTATTATCTTTTTCTGTTGCATAATTTTGTTTATATAACTTAACTCTTCCATTATTCGTTACTTTTAATTGGGGTATTTCATCACTTAATGTACAAACTAAAAAAGTGCCTTCTGGAATATATTTTTTGCTCAATGATTTTACCTTCCTTTCTAATTCACTTCTACCTCTCCGCCCATTACTTTCGTTAAGCTTCCTCCTCCTACATTGGTATCTGAAGTTCCTTTTACTGTAGTATTCGTTGAGGTAATGTCTATAGTTGATGGTTTCATTGCTATTGTACTTCCTCCTGATGTCTCTGTTATTGACTCTGGACCTGTTAAACTTATACCTGAGGTAGCTGTTTCATTTATATTTGCTGACGAATTTAAGCTCATATCTCCACCTGTTGATGATAAAGACATTGTTTGACCTGTTCCTGTAAAACCTGAGGTGGCTTTAATATCTACAGTTCCACCTGAACTTAAACTAATTATGCTACTTACATCTATTATAAACTGTTCATTTGTTAAAGTAAAGTCAAACATCGGAGGTTGTGGTGGCTGTGGTGGTTGCCCATTTCCTGCTGAACTTCCTCCTCCATTTCCTTTTGACATTGAGTTTCCTCCTGAGCCTGTCCCTGGACTCCCTTTTGGGGATGATGCAAAATTTCTTACATCTGGGTTACTAGCCCTTGCATTTCCTGGATTTCGTACTGCTCCATCTACATAAGATAAGCCTTCATGTAATCCAATTTGAACTGTTACTATATCTCCTACTTCTGGTGTCACAAAAAAGCCTGTATTACTCTGGGAATACATTGTCGTATATGGAAAATTATATTTCCCTGCATGTTCATCTGGATACCACTTCATGATATCTTGATATGCTAGTTGTTTTAAACCTACACTAAAATCTAGTGTTACTGTTGCTATCCCATTTTCGCCTCCTACACTTATTACTTCTGCATCTATCGTATTGCCTGCTAATTCTCCATTTTGAGCTAATGGAAAAATATAATCTAACTCTGCTTCATTCTTCTTATTCACAAAAATTGTCTCACATCGTAAATAAGGACTATTCGTTACATAAATATGAGACGCAAATACTATTTTTCTTGCTTTGCGTTGCTCGCCTTTTTCTTCATATATAATATCTACTCGCTCATTTAAATTAAATGGAACACTTCCTAATACATTATATAACAGATTATGATTTCTTTTCGACCAACCATATTGACCATATTTTATTTCTACTTGTGATTCTAACGTTTTGACCATACCAAATGTTAATTCTGTTAAAAAAGGTGCTACATAATAATTCACATCATTTAAGATTCGATTCATAAATTCAAAATCTGTTTCTCCTAACTGAAAATATAAATGTTTCACTTGTTTACTTGATAAAAAAGGATTTAATGTAAATGGGATAGGAAAACCTTTTATATCTTGATAATCTTCTGCTATTTTCTTTAGTATGTCTCCATAGGTTAACGTCGGATCTTGAAATGATCGAAATTTCTTAATTTTATCTGTTAAAATACTTCGTGAATGGGCTGTTATTCTTAGTGCTATTTCTTCTCTTGAATTGACTATGACATCCAATTCATCTATTATTCCATTAAATATATATTTTTGATAAATTATTTCACGATTGTTATTTCTTCTTTTTACTATAATTGATATTGGAATATCTGTTGGGTTTAAAGCAAGACCATTAAAGAAACCCGCATCATCACTTGAATAGGTAAATGTCAGAGTTAAAAATTCATGTGTATTCATATTTTTTTGAATATCAAAACGAACGCCTTTGGGATCTAATAGTCTGTCTTTGATTCTTATTTCTGTTTCTTTTATATGATATTCTACTAATACTTTTTGTTCTTTTTTTGGTTGTGGATTATTCATTTGTTGTTACTCCTCTCTCTATCTTAATATCTCGTGCTTTATATTGTTTTTGTTTTAACGAAAAAACAAAGGTGGTTTGACCTTTTTCTACTGATCCTATTTCATCATAAGTAACTGCATACATATCTGGTAAAATATAGGTTTTTCTTATGTTTTCAGTCATGATCATTTCTATGATGACATCTCTATATTCTTCTGTTGTATCAAAAGCTAATGACCATTTTGCTAATTCTATGGTATTTTGAAAGTTTTTTTCTTGAATTGTTTCTTCTAATTCTTTAGTATTTTTCTTTCCACCAAAACTTGGTATAAAACTTGTTAACGTTTGTGTTAAATTTTGGGCAAAACTTTGACCTAAATAACTAATCCCTGATTGAAGACCTCCTGTTAACGCTTGAATGCCTCCCATACTTAATTGATCTTGTAAAGTTGCCATGCCTAATGCACCAAATAATGATGGTTTTTTATCGGCTACATGAGTTAATAACTGACCTTGTATATGAACTGTTACTATATTTTCTGAATCCGATATTTCTTTATTTTCTGAATCTGATATTTGAACATCTAAATGGATCAACTCACTTGGCGTTAAAATAATGCCAGGAGTACTTGTTTCCCAATTATCTCCTTCTCCTTGTTTCACTATTGTTATTCGATAAATCATTATGCCTCCTATTGTTCATTTTTTTGTTTTTTCATGATTTCTTCTGGTATTGATGTCTCTTCTGATATAGCTTTTTCTTCTTTTGATATTGTTTCTGTTTCCAATGTTTGGATATTTTGTTCAATATTTTCTGGTTGTTGTGATGGTTCTTTTGATGCAAATAATTTTCTTGCTTTTGACATTTCTGCTGCACCTTCTACTTGTACATTTTCTTCTGATGTTGATTTATTTGAGCCAAATGATATATTTTTACTGATTAATTGTTGTGCTCCAATCCCCGCTGTTGTCACTGCTGCTGTTTTCGCTGTTGTTGAAAGGGTTGATAAAAATGATGGTTTCATAAAACTTGATTGTTTTCCTGTACTTTGTGTCGTAAATACATTTGATAATTCTAGTTCTGATCCCTCTTTTGTTATTTCTATATTGGTTGTTTCTTGGGGTTTTTGTTTTAATTCTAAATAAAAATGGGTTTGTCCTTGGATAATATCACTTGTTTCATAATATTTTAGTGCATACATATTAGGCAATAAATAGGTCTTTTTAATATTTTCATTCATCACCATTTCAATCACTACATCTCTATATTGTTCTTTTTCTCCATATTCTAATGCCCATTCTGCCAAATCTATGGTATTATTAAAGTTTTGTTCTTGTAAGTGTTGACCTTCTGCATCCGATCCGCCTTGATAATTTTGAGCTAAGGTTGTTAACGTTGATTGCAAATTATTGGTAAAATTCTCTCCAAAAGATTGAATACCTGATTGTAAACCTCCTGTTATACCTAATATACCATTTGTTGTTAATTCTGTTGATAATATATTCATTCCTAATGAACCCAAAAGTGATGATTTTGTATCTGTTACATGATTTAATAATCTTCCTTCAAGATATACATATACTTCATTTTCTACTCGTGCTATTTTTTGATGTGATGGCTCTATTATTTTTACTTCTACTGATATCACTTCTGAAGGTGTTATTAGTATTCCTTCTTTCTCTGCTTCTCGTCCTATTATAGTTAATCGATACATCATAATTGTTTTTCCTCCTCAATGGTTAAAATATAGCTATTTCTCCTATTCTCATTGTTTCTTCATTGCCTATAATACCAAAATGATATTCCCAAAATCTTTTCGTTTTTAAACCCATTGGCAAAAATAACTGTTCTATACAAGCAAAACGTTGCTTATTTGTTTTGGTTTTTTTAGCATTGATATAAATAACTAATTTTTCTTGATCTTCAAAATGATCATAAATGATGGAATCTTTATACATAAGTTTCACGACTTTTTTAAAACTTTCAAATTCATCTATACTCGTCGACTTATCATAAAACGCTTGTGCTAATAACAATTGTTCTGATCTATTGAAATTTTGAAACGTTTTTTTGATTTTATTTCCATATCTGCCTGATAAAAAATGGGCAATATAAATTCGACTCAATACGATTCGTTTATTTAACCCTTCTTGTAAATCCAAAAATGCTAACATATGTAATAAAATATTCACTAATTGTGATTGAAATTTTTTATCTATCGCTAAATTTACATCTAATAAGTCTTGAAATATATGAGTAAATCGATAAAATGGATTTGTTTCGATCACTTGTTGTGTTAATAAACTATCTGCATTGATTTGTTCCATATTTAACTCAACATAAGGCGATAATTGTTCTGATACTTCATAAAATATCTCTTCTACTGGTTTATTTTTTGATAATAATTCATACATTGAAAACCATATATATTGATATTGCTCTTTTTTTAGATCCATTGTGTCACTCCTCTTATTTCATATTCTGGAAAACTTTCTTGAACCACACTTAATAAAAAGCTCATTTCATCAAATACAAATATATTATTCTCATCATAACGAAAATAGATATACAATTTATCAAGTCTTTTTCTTGGCACATCGCAGGTATCATTAAATACTTTATGACAATCATATCCATAAAACCAATGTTCTACATAACCATTTAATTTCACTTTTTCTACTGTTGTTGTTATTATTCCTGGATAGCTCTTACATAAAGCATATATTTCTGATTCACTTCGTATTCTCATAAAATTTTTCTTTCGCATACTATATGTTATGTCATAATATTGTTTATTACTTAATGGTAGAAAAGTTAATTGCTCATAATGTTTTTTATAGGAAAATGGTATAATTCCCCATAATTTCCAATATTCATGTGGTTCCTTACTTGTTTGTATAATAAATCGATCTTCTTGACGATTTATCTCAAATATTTCTATATTTTGAGCTTTAATATAATAAGGAATTTTTATATTCGAATACACAAGATATTCCCATTTATTATCTACAACATGATGACAAAATGAATGATCTGATACAACTTCTTGTTCATCCACATTGTAAAATAAATAATAATCTTCAAAAATCACATTTTGATATATGCCATAATCTATTTTCATCTCTGATAATTCTTTTTGTGTAATATGTTCAGGTAATTCTGTTATGTATATAGAAAAAAAGCGCCTGCTATATGGTGTATAAGGAACTTCCCATTCTAGATGATTTAATTCAAATAATTCAAATAACTCTTGCTCTATAGGCATATATTTGGTTTCATGTTTTAAGATCAATGGAATTTCAATACTCTCATCTTTTCTTTTTATTTTTCCTATACAAGTCATATTATCTATCTTTTGTATTGTTTTATATGGAATATGAACATAAATTTGTTTCAAATAAACCATATGTTTTTCTTTTAATAAGTCTATTGATTTTGCTTTTATATCTTCTGGTACAATTGGAGCAAATTTTTTTCCATACATTTGATATAATTCTGCATTCATTGGAACTGTATAAATAGAACAATCAACTATATCTCCCAAATATTCTTGTAATACTTTTTCTTCAATTGCCAACAAACTTTCTTCTATTTTTGCTTCTAAATCTGACAATTCATGTAATTGGATTTGTCTTAGTAAACTTCTTTCTTCTGTTGTTTCTATTTCTTTCAATCCTTTTTTTACTAATTGATCTAAATGTTTCATGATACCTCCTGTGGTATAAAATGAAAGTCAAAATCTTTAAATATATAACTTAATACTGCATCAATATAAGCCAATATCTCTTGTTCATAATTGCTTGATTGTAATACATAATATAAATACACGGATTCTCTTTTTTCTTTCATAGCAAATTCTTGTTGGACAAAATACATATTATTTGGAATATGTTTGATCAAATCTTTAGTTAATTCATCATCAAAAGAAATATTCAATAATTCAAAATTTTCTATTGTTTCTAGTTGTTCAATAACTTGATAAATATCTTTTTGTTGTCTAAATTTGTGTTTAGTTAATACTTTTTTTGTTTTATTACAGAATAATGGATACATAAAATATTCAAATGTTTTATCTTCCTTAATATCTATCATTTCATAAACAACTATATTTGTTTCTATTCTTTTATTTGTAACAAATATAAATGCATCATCTTTCGTTGTATAAGAAAGTAATAACTCACCTTGTGAAAAATGAACCAAATATTTTTCTGTTTTATGAATGGGTAATTTATATTCATATGTTAATTGTTCTTCAATTGGCTTCACAAATTCTTCATTTGGAAAACTATGTGTTCGAATATTCCAACATAAAATATGATTTTGTTGATATGTAACTGGCAAATCATAACTTACTGAAATAAGTTGATTTGATTGAAGTAATGCTTTATCAAAATCAATTAAATAAACATCTAAATATTTATGAATATATGGAATATGAAATGGTTTAAATAACTTTTTATTTTTATGTGTTGTTAAATAAAATTCTTCCATCTTTTCTTCATAAACCTTTGATTTATTTACACTAAATTGGGCTTTGAAACTGCCTTGTTCAGTTTGAATGGTTCCAGTAATGATTTGATTATCTAAACTTATGATTTGATCAAAAGATGCTTCAATAAAAAGTCTTTCAATGAACAATACATCATGAAAAAAATGAATGTCATCTAAGATATCAACTTTTTGTAAATCTTCTATAATCATAGGAAGCAAATGGTGTTCAAAAATAGGTAAATCATAATCAGGAACAACTGTTGCAAAAATATCATAAAATAAAAAATCATATTCAATAGATTGAAAAATTTTATTTGAAATATGATTGAATCTTGTAGTTACTTCTTCATCCATGGAATTTAGCGTAATTTCTAATGTATTTAACATTTCTTTTTGAATCATAAAATCATCCTTTTTCTTATTAAAATTAATATTATTCAATAATTTATAGAATAATAATATTATAATAAATTTATTTTTATTATATCTAAATCTATTTTATCAAAAAATTATATTTTAAACAAGTATTAATAACTATAATTTATATTTTTTCAATAATAATAAAACTATATTTAATTAGTTTATTTCACTAAAAAAAAAGACTATAATTATAATTAACTTACGAATTATAGTCTTTCCTTGTATTTTTTAAAAATTATAACTTTGCAACTTTCAAAGTTATAAAAATTCCAATAATTTATCTTTCTCTAAAACACCTATTTCAATATATTTTTTATCTATCTTTATTCTCTATTTTTTTTATTTCATTTTCAATTTCTTTTTTGTTATCTCTGTTTTTATAAAATATGCTTTATTTTCTTTTTTTTAATTCTTTAAGCTTCTCATTTGTATTTTCTGCTTCTATAATATTGACTATTTCCTTTATCATGAGTTGTTATTTTAACCTGTTTCACAATATTATGAGTCAATTCAAAAAACTTAGCTTTTTCGATCTATAAATAACTTCCACATATTCGTCAACCTATATTACGACTATAAACTTAATTTATATATGTAGAAGATTTATAAAAATATCTTATACAATAAAAAAGCTAGACAAAATATCTAACATAGATTATTGATAAACTCAACAGTTTTTTTACTTTATGAGATAAAAAAAATTAAATTTGATCATTATTTTTGCCTATTAGTTACTCAAATACACACAATTAATTAAAAACATATAAAGTAACAATATTGGTTAAAATTATGCCTTTATTTTTATAAAGATATATGTTATCATTGAATAATAGATACTATTTGCATAACTATACAATGACAGAAACTTATTGAAATTGATATATTTCAGTAGAAAATAACAACATCTACTATAATAATAAAATGAATAGAAAAAAGAGAATTGAATGATTAAAATTTTATAAATTATAACTCAATAGGGCAGAAAAATAAGTGAATTACTAAATTTAACTATTATCTTTTGCATTATTTAAGATAATAAAATTAAAAATAATTTTTCTATTTTTGCTAGATATAATATGGATTTTAGCAACTTAAAACTAAAAAATCATATATTTAATTTCAATAAGACATTCCGTTTTTAAAAAATATGTGTTATAATAATAAAAAATATAAATTAAACTATCAATTTTCATTAATATAATGATAATTTTGTTTTTCAATATATTTTAAACAAAAAAAAACTAGGGTGTGAGCCTAGCTTTTAAATACCCTCATAGTTCTGCATAATACAAAATATTTCCTCATAATGAAAATCTAAAACAGACTAACAGACTAAAGTATAGTCTGTTTTTGTTATGAAATAACTAATATTTCATAAGGATATTATAATACTTTTATTTTATATTTTTAGTTATCTAAAAAAATATTATAACTATAATTAATCAGTTTCAAACTAGTATTTTTTATCAAAATAATGTTTTTACTTTATTTATATTTTTTCTTTTATTATTTCTTAATTAAACAAATTATAATCAAAAACGAACATTTTTTTCTAAAATTTAGTCATTTACTTCTTTATATTATATTAACATTCATAGTTTGTTTTGTCAAGAAGTTATGTTATAATATACTTAGTCAAATTTTTTATTTAAATCAAAAATATTATATCATTAAAAATGAATTGATAAAAAATGTAAACTACAAAATATATATTAAATTAAAAATATTTTATATATGAAATTTTTAAGAATATTATAAAAAAATAGTCATATGTTATTATTAATAATTTATTTAATCGAAAAAAGAGATTTTCTGAACTAAAAAAAATAACTCTTAATTTAAGTACTAATACTCTAACTACAAATCTCAAAAAATTAGAAAAAAAATAAAATTATAGAGAGAAAAGTTCTTGATACTATGCCAATAACTTTCAAATATAATCTAACACAAAAAGGAAAAAAACTAAAACCTATTATTGATAATATGAAATTATGGAATGAATAAAAATAATATAAAATATATGCGTTTATATATTTTATCATTGTAAATTTAATATAATTATCAATATAAAAAATATATCTAAATTTTTTTTTGATTAATAGATGTGTATCTCATCTTAAAAAAATAAAAACAACTCAAAATCAGAATATTCCTGCTTTTGGTTACAATAGCTTTGATATTTTGCTATGAAAAAATGAGCTTGTCTCTAAGCAAAATTCTTTAAATTCTATTGAAAACGAATATTATATTATAACTTTTGTTCTTTTTATATAAAACAAACAAAAAATTATACAAATACTATTTTTTGATGCAGATAATTCATACAATTATAATCCTTCACATAATCCAAATGATATATATGAAAATCGCTTTTATCTTGAAATAATAGAAAAAAACTTAAATCAATTCAAATAACACACAATATAACCAATAATATTGAAAATTATAGTTTAAGAATTGGTTAGAATTAGTAAAGCAAAGTATAACAAATCAAGGATTTGATACCATAACTCATGATATTCAACCAGAAAATTTAAAGCATTGGTTTTAAAAATATTTTGAAGTAAAAAAAGTTATAATATTAACAAAAATATCTGAGCAATTTGAAAAAAGAAAAATTTATTCAGAAAATCAAGTAAATCAAATATTAGAAGCTATTTAATTGAATATAAAGAACAACCAATGGTTCAAAATATGAATTAATGTAAAAATGAATTTAAAAGAAGAGGTTATTTTTATTTGACTAAAAATAACCTCATATATATAATTAGAATTTTGGGGAACTATTTTAATTTATAAATCTTTTGCATTTATTATTAAAAACCTAGATTACATTTTAAAAACTATTTATGTCAACACTAGAATTTTTCTAAAACTCTAATGGTTTGTAGCTTATATTTTTCTATATTATAGAACAATGAAACATCTTGTGATTAAAATAAAACTATTTTGTGAGTGTAAAAATTAAAAATTATTTATTATGTTCCCCACATATTATTTTTTTAACACTCGTATCATCCATGATGTTAAAATGATTATACACCAAATATGTGTATTTTATGTGAAGATATATGTATTTTATGTGAAAAAATACAAAATAATAAAATAAAATAATTTTAATATATTAGTATATAATTTTATTTATTATTTCTTCTGAAATTTCTTTTTTCATTATTGCCCCATCAAAATAATAATTTCTATATCTCCTATCTACCAGCATTTAGTACTATTTTCATCGTTGATATTGCTCCTTTTGCTGGACTTGATAAAGAACTTATTGAATAAAGAATATTGCAAACTGTCACTTTACTGACTTTTTATTTAAATGTAAAAGATAAGCAATCTTAAACCATCTGCTTCAATTGATTCTAATGCAGTTAAACTTCTTTCAATTAATATTTTTAAGAACCAATTATATTACCAAACAAAACAAGACAAAGAACATCAAGACTTAGAAGAGAAGAAGTTGCTGAAATTGGATTAACATGACATACATAGTTTGAACAAGAAAGAAATATTTATGTATTTACAAAAATCTTAGAAAAATTATCTCAAATGCTTTTATTATCTTAATTAGAAAAACATATTCTTTGTATGATATTTATTAATAATGAATATAAAAAACAACTCTTAAATTGGGAATATCATACACAAAATTTAGGAGCTTCTTTTTGTTCTATTTATTCAATATATATAAAATTCAATACTTGGTAATTACAACATAATCTTAAAAATTTAGATAAAAAATATAAAGAATTTATACATCCCAATTTGGATAAAATAACATTAGAATATGAACACTTAGATATTTCAAATAATTCAAATATAAAATTATTTATACATAATCCTTTTGATTTAATTACTAAAAAGAAAATAATTCAATTTTTATATAATTAAAAAAATTCTGGATTCATAAGATTCCAGAATTTATTATTTATTTACTATTTTTGTTTATGAAATATTTTATGAACTATTTGATTATTTTCCCAAATAGCATATCTACCATCAAATAACGCTCCTGGATTCACAAACCAAATATCATTAATTTCTTCTAAAAATGGACGATGTGTATGTCCAAATATGCAAATATCTATATTCTTTTTTTGAGCTTCATGAATAATTGTATCATAATTTGATTTAACATGAAATAAATGACCATGAGTCAAAAATATTTTTTTTTGATTTAATATAAACAATTCTGTATCTTTTGTTGAATAATCAGCATAATCTGTATTTCCACGAACAATATAAAA
>JAWQRP010001263.1:0-20115 GCA_033557875.1 Quadriops clusia | reverse complement strand
CGAAACAAGGTGCTAAAACTAGATTGAATGAACTTTAGGGTGAAACGTGACAAGGTAGCATATCTCGCTTGTTAAACTTTACGGATGTACAGATGTATAGTTAGTGATGGATTGGTCCATCACTACAACATTAACATGTGTAGCCCTGTATATAATTTATACGCAAATTGTTACTGCTTACATTCTTCTGGATTACTTATATATATATTATTTTAAGTTCGTTCTTAAGATCTTTCCAAAATTGCCTGGTTTGTCACGCCTAAAGTCAATATTTTTTAAATATGTAATAATATTTCAGATAATTTTTATTCAAAACAATTCTTTCCAATAGTTAAATTAATTGATTACTAAAGTATATACTTAAACAAATGCGCATTCAAAATTCGCGTGGTTATTAAAGCAGTTCTCACGTGTCACGAACCTTTACAATTATTATCGTGTTTATGGCCATTTAGGTTAGATTTTATTTTAAGATAGACCTAACAATCCATTTAAAAGGTCAACGCTAACGTTTCACTGTGCACAAATATTTAAAAAAAAGAAACATTAAAAAACTCAATATTAAAAAATTAATTGTAATAATAAGAGCACACTGTGTAGTAACAATATAAGCTGGAGATATTCCACTAGTAATAATCCAACTACTGAAATATGTACTAATCCTAACACTGAACTACAGTACAGCCTCGGTTAACCGAAATAAAGGGGGAACAGCTGTTTCTGATAACGAATTTTTCGGTTAACCCATGACTGCTTAAAAATGGCCTACGTAAGGGGTGTTGGGAAAATAAATATCAATAACGAGCGATTTATGTAGTTTTTTTAATTGGAACACTTATGTATTAGTTACTATCTATTATACTGATATCACTTTCAAAAAACTTCAGAAAACTAAATTAAAAACAACACTTTCGCAATATCACTTTCACCTTACACTTGGCGGGGGTAGGGGGTAGCTATAAACACAAGCGGCAAGGTCAGGCTACTAGGAAGTCATGCATTGTTTACATATTACTGTAGGTACATTTCACATTTCGTTTCAGGATGTCTTTCGGTTAACCCGGGTTTCGGTTGACCCGAGTTCGGTTAACCGGGGTTCCACTGTAGTCCAAATACTGTAATCCCAATACTGAATAGCTAATAGAAAAACCTTACCAAGTGCAGTCTCGCCTACCGTCCCACATAACATCTTTAAACAGTTTAAACTCGACTATCGAGTCAGGCCGCAGAAAATAATTGCTTAAATTAGAAATGTAAAGTCCTAAGATCTATAGATATAACGAAAACAAGATTACACGCCACACACGCATATGTGCAAATCAAATATTTGTTTGCAAGATGGCTGAGAAATTCTAAAATTATTTTATACATGAAAATTCAATATTTTAGTGCAGGGAAACAAAAACAAAGTTTAGCTTTCCTCTCGTTTCAGTCTACTTGTTCCTCGGAATGACCTACATGATGATGGTCCTCGCCGTCTTCTACGACATTCCGCAACTGAATTTGGCCCAGCTGTTCATTTCCGAAGCGATAGATTCGAATTCAGAGAAGGCTAGATTAGCGACGACAGGATCTAGTATTGGTTTGCAATACGGTATCGACAGCGGATCCCTGGGATACAGTCCTCAAGCCGATGACAACGGTCATAGGCGAGTTGTCCGAGTGCGATCTAGACGGGACGATAGTCCAAGTCCTGACGAATCGACTCCACCGGGAATTCCGCAAACATCAACCTCAACACTTGAACAGTAACCACAAAGAAAGGATATGATTGGAAACGTCTCCCATTAGATGACTCGAAACATCTCTCTCATTAATTTTAGTATGTACCTAAACCTTACTTTATTATGTTTTAACTGTATTTATTAAGTTTTAACTGTATATATTAAGTTTTAACTGTATTTATTAAGTTTGAACTGTGTTAGTTAAGTTTTAACGAAACTACGTTCGTAGATTTATAAGTATGTGTTCTCACAATAAGCCTACTTGAGTATTACTAATTGTGTTCTTAATTTAATTTTTAGTTAGTTTAGCCATTAACATTAATCATCACCTATGTAGTTGAATGATAAAAAAAATATATGTAACAATCGACTCTCTATTTACAAAGCAAAAAGGAAATTACTACTATATTTTTATATGTACTTGTGTATTCAATAGTTATTTTTGTATTTAATGATTTAATCGAATTTCGCAGCCAGACGAAGTTAATGCACTAAAATTGAAGCTACAGGGAATCGTAATTACTGAAAATTTGCTTTTTGAACTTAGATACATATGTACATGAAAATATTTACGAAATAGACTGATACCTGTATTATGATCAAATATAACTTAACATTTTACTTATGTGATTTAAGGAAACAAAATGTCGAACTGAATAACTATATCTTATGCTATTACTTATACTTGTATGTACTTCACTACTACTACTGTGTATCATGAATAATATTTAAGGATATTGTCATTAAAATCATTGTATGTATTCAGAAATAACGTATACTATAATAAAGAAGCACCAAATTTAATTATTTAAAAAAGGAAACCGAATAAATTCAGTCCAAACGAAAACTGCCTACCTTTTGCATCAACCACAGCACCAGTAGCTTTTCCTATGCTTTAAACTATTCTCATTTTTCTCCCATTCCATCTTCCTTTGTAAAATGTTTAAAGTCAAAAGACACCATCGACACTACACATTTGTTCTTAAACCGATTACCAGCTTGATACATTTTACTTATTAGTTAAATTTAACTAAAAATAAACCTCTTTTAATTTAAATTAACATAACTTTAACTAACTCAGCCCTACAAGCTTACCGCCCTGTATAGCATAAAACAAAATAATATTGGTCTAGAAAAAAAAACAAAATTTTCATAGCCCATCGGATCACAACCGACTAATTTAAAACACCACGTGCCTTGGTGACCCTGAGCCGACCAATGAGCATCCAGATTATAAAACATAACCCGGGATATTCGCACGATTTTCCGATATATATCGATTCCACATAAATTCTAAGCATAATTTTTATAACTAAACAAAAATGATTATTATTATAAATTAAAAAGAAAACGATAAATAATGGTGGATGAAACAAAACGAAAGCAGGCTGGCGATATTAAAACATGTGACAGTCATTAATAATACTTTAAGTTTTATTCAATAAAAAAAACCATTTATAATGTTATAAATTATAATTGAAAGTTCATATAACTTATCTCAGATCATTTGCAAGACAAATTTTCACAAGACCACTAACATCTCATTCCACATAACCCTTATTCTAGTCAGAGAAGCACAAACAACTCGAAAACATACATTTACTACAATCTAAAATAAGATACTCAAACGTTACTGCTGTGCTTTGTTCGCCAATTAATGATCGATTTCGTTGGGCCGCACCGTCCCGATGTAATTCGTCGCCATTAAAACAATCTTCTTCATAGATTAAATCTATATTAAGATACGATGATTTTACAATAATTATGTAGGGTTTACTTTAAAAATATACATACAAAAAAGTACCTATACATAAGAGTAATACTAATTGCTAGTATAAAAGGATGTATGATAGCGAAAAAATAATCATCTGACCATTTCCGTCAACTTCCTCGTCTCGCCGAGGAGACACAGCCTTACCAAACTTGAAAAAATATGACGCCACAATTTGTCCTTTCCGTGCATCGATAATCCAATCGATAAATTAATATTTCTTCTAAACTACGAGACACTTACGTTGAAACATGTAACGGGAATATTCTCATATTATAGTATGTAATAATTGTACTTTGTTATTTTTAACAATAATCCCCTCTTCGACAGGACGTTACTCTTTAAGTACCTTCGGAATTTAAACAATATTTCTATTATTATAATATAATAATAATGTAAAGATTTGGTCGTCATCGCTTTGAAAAAAAATTAAAGTAATCTCTTGAAAAATGATAAATTATTTTGATTCACATTCTATTCAAATCTGGTAGTTTGTGTTTTCAAAGCTAAGGAATTAATTAACACTAAAATATACATAAGTTTCAACATAAAAATTTCCACCAAAAATGGTCAAATATAAATAAGATATATTTTCTTCCTATAATTGCTTTTTTTATTACTTTTATAAATAAAACGATTTCTCTTCTTCACTATAGCGATTAAACAGAAAAAAAAAACCTACAGGATACCTACAGAATGCTTGTTTCTGCTTATAGATTATTCACTAAAGAACGTTTACGTTTCTACCAAAAAAACCGTCTCTATATAAAAAATACAAAACTTGACTGGAGTACGAAAAGAAAACTTTTGTTTGGGCGTACTCGGCATTTGGAGTGTCGCCAACGGCCCGAGTGCGACGCCTTCAGTTTCTCGAGTACTCCACCCAAGTTTATTTTGTTTCATTTATTCACAAAGTTTGTACATTAGTTCCCCAGAATTGCAAATAAACTATGATATTTTTTTTCTATAATCTATATAATAAAGTTGCCGGCCGGCCAACAGTTCCGGCCCACAATAAAAAGTAGGCTCAGTGGAGACGTAAACGGCTTCGTTATCAAATATATATATACAATTTCAACTGTTTGTCTAAAATGTCATGATAGATTTTTCTATATACCACCTTAAGGAAAAATATCGCGTCCCTCACCGCTCGTGACATTCTCCCAAACGGGACGCGGGTTTCTACTTCCTTGCCGAACGCTTAGTCTTCCTCGTGGACGAGGATGGCGTCGCCACCGGTGTGGGAGTCTTCGCCGGCACGGCTTTTGGCGTTTTTGAGGTGGAAGCTATGGGTGTTTTCACAATTGCTGCTGTCTTTTGAGCTGGAAGTTTAAAACAAACGTTGAACATTTTTTTTAAATAGTCTTAGGGCGGCATTCCGAGAGCACATTTACCCTCTGGGCAAGGTTAAAGGTAGTTTCACAATATAGTGTACCTGAGCTATGCACCAGGTACATTACATTGTGAACCTACCTTTAACCTTGCCAAAAGGGTAAATGTGCTCTCAGAATGCCGCCCTTTCATGTATAATGTTTAAATCCAAATTACAGTGAAATCTTGTTATAAGAAACACCTGGGAGAATGGACTTTTGTCTCTTATTAACGAGAACTCTTATAAGTGGGAAAAGCTTATTTTTGAGAATCTGCTAATTAAAAGTGCTTCTTATTCAAATGTTTCTCTACTTTGACAGTAACATTTAAAATTTCCTCTTTCTTCTGCATTATTTTGTGAAATCTCTATGTCAACACATTTAGTTTTTCAGCGATAACCCTTAACCCGCGGTAGTACGTACTATGGTCGGAAAGACCACACAGTGCGTTTATTGCGTATATCTTATTTAAATGAAACGTTATGATCGTGACAAATTAGAAGTGCCTCGTCCTAATATGCAACTGGCCTGCAATGTGATTTATCCAGATTTGCACTCTTCCGTTTTAGGGTAAAAAAATCAAAAGAAGTTCAGTGCGCGACTAGATTTGTGGAGTCCATGCACCCTGCGCATCGTTTTGTATGTAATTTCGATATGGCGTTAGGTATAAGTTTGTATTTGTCAATCAGATCCTTTACAGTAAGTTTTCTTTATTGTTTGTAAGTCTGTTTGAGAACGAAAAAACCGAAAAACAAAGTCACAATACAGTGTGTGCAAAATATACTTTTGTCGCGAACATACGGTGGCAAAGCGCTAAAAATACTGAAAGTGATTCTTAAAAAAAATATTACATAAAATCAAGTAAAATTCTCATGTCTATATATATCTCCCCCTAATATAAAAAAGGTAGTTTATCATTAAATTTGTCAATAATGCTAACAGCAAACGAGTAAAATTAAGAAATGAAATACAAATAATAGAATTTCTTACCAGATTTGGGAGTAACAGAAGGTGTTGTCTTAAAGGCCTGGATTGGAGTAGCGGTTTTCTTGGCAACTTTCGCCAGGACTTTTGCCTTCTTCAGGTCTATGACGGGACTGGTTTTTATATGGACAATTGTGTCATGCTTCCTCTTGGCAGCCCTTTCTGCTCTGCTAGTTGCCGGAGTTGTCGTCGAACTGGTGGATGCGACAGGTGTCTTTTTGATGTCGAGCCCTGGTACTCTTTTTGGAGTAGACACGGGCATTCTCTTCGCTGTCTTCTTCTTAACTGACTTTGGGGAGGTTCTTGTAATTTTTGCCAGAACGGGACTCTTGGTGTTGTTCGATTTAGCCCTTGACCTGAGTGGGGACGATGCTTTGCGCTTCAGCGTTTTTCGTTTCTTTAATTGACTTTCTTCTTTGTATAAAGACAAGTCCACTGTAGCAAAAAAAAGGAGTAAATCTTTTATAAAATCGATTATACATACATATTATATTACATACAGTGGGTGACTGTGAATTAACAGCATTAATTTTAAGTGATCAATGTATGGATTTAAGAAAATTTTTGGCCTTTACTTTATTTCGGATATAAACCCCAATTACCCACTCAATTTAATGTGGTTAATTTGCAGTTACTCAGTATGTAAACAGGATAACTTACGCCCATCAGGATGTTCTTCTGTAAGTGAAGCAGGTTCGGCTTCACCCTTCTCTACAGCTAAAGCCCTCGTTAAGATGCTATCTGTCCTTTCCTTCTCGGCAGGGGGTAATCGGTATTTGCCTTTGTCCACCCGTTCCAAGTTTAGATTCGTCAGGATGCAGTCAAAGTCTACGGAGATAAAAATAATGTAAATAAAGAAAATTTCAATAAAAACAGTAAATAGATAAGGGTAGTCAAAATTTTAAAGTCACTATAATTTTAACTCACCCGTATGGTCATAAAAATCTGGAGTGTATATTTCACCCGACTTTTCGTTTTTATCCTGAGATAGCCACCGGATTTTGATTTTTGGAGAGCTCTTGTAGATGTTTTGAACGGCCTGGCAAATGTAGAAGCCTCCTTCCAAGTTTCGGACAGCCAAGAATTCGTTCCTGTTAAGAAAAGAACAAGTTAATTAGAAGTTTCCGATCAAAGATTATTCCTGAAAATCTAATATTTCCTCTAACAGAAAAGTGTAATACTCCTAGATCTTGCGAAAAGATAATTGAATTTTTCTTCAGAAATAGATAAACACTTTTATCAAGTAACCACTTATTGAATGACTCGACTACAAGTATTATAAATTAACATTGATACAAAAAAATCATATTTGTTGACAGTTACAAGCAATAATAACACTTACTTGTAAAACAAAATCAACTTCTCATCGGTCTTAGCCGTCCGGGGGGTATTGCTGCTCTTCGTAATCTTAGTGATCATTTCCAATTCAGGTAATGGACTTTGATAGTGTTGAGTCATCGTCCTGTGTCGCTTGGATTTGTTGTCAGGAGTAGTTTTTTGGCTTCCCGATGTCGACGGTTTGTCTCGTTTTGCAATTCTGAACGAGTCTATTTCCGCCCTGGAGGCTGCAGCGGCTGCCGCAGCGGCGATAGTTTTGGCTTTCCTCGGCGACCTTGTTGACGGGGTGACCGTTGCCAATTTAAGGGGAGACGATCTCGGTGTCG
Source organism: Quadriops clusia (assembly GCA_033557875.1). Taxonomy (NCBI): domain Eukaryota; kingdom Metazoa; phylum Arthropoda; class Insecta; order Coleoptera; family Hydrophilidae; genus Quadriops; species Quadriops clusia. The sequence continues at coordinate 12,602 of JAWQRP010001263.1, read as the reverse complement.
TCACATCGAAGACTACACGAGTCGATTCGGAGGTCTTTTGCTTCTGAGCTTCTTGTTGAAGTGACTTCTCTTGCAACTGAAGAGCCTGAAATTGCATACAATTACATGAATAAATCGTACAAACAAATAAATAGGATGAGCAAATAAACCAAATAAACTAAGGAATTGAATATACAAATGTATTGAAGAGAAGAATGAATCGAATAAACATATTAATTGAATAAACGAATAAATGAATCATATAAATGAATGAATTAAATAAATGTATGAATCAAATAAATGTATGAATCAAATAAATGTATGGATCAAATAAATGTATGAATCAAATAAATATATGAATCAAATAAATGTATGAATAAAATAAATGAATAAATCGATTAAATGAATGAATCGAATAAATGAATGAATCAAATAAACGAATACATCCGCGCTAATCTCATGCAAATTAAGAATCTACTCACGAGAAATCAAAGTAGTAATCAAAAGCTTACAATTTTGTCAATTAAACTCATGTTTGAGGAGAACAAAGGTACTTTTATGTTTAATTGGTGTTGCACATTGCAAGTGAAGGCGGAAATCTGCATTCTATTGGCGGTTTTATCGGCGACTCGGGAATTTTGGCCAATGGGCATGGCTGATACGCGTGACTCACAGCAAGAATACAGGCTTGTCAGCAAGGATCTTTTTACTATCGAATTTCCTGCTCGTTCACAAACAAGTTATTTTTCAGAAGAGGTTTCATTACTCGATTTAATTCAGTTCCGTTGAATTTGTGTAATGAGAGAACGCATTGTTGATTCAATTTGAATCAATTAAATTTATCAGTTTTGATTTATTCATTTTGATGATTTATTAAATTTGATTTATCAATTTTAATTAATTCAATATGTTACCTGCTCTTTAGCTGCCGTATCTTTCACCGTAGGCCCAGATGTTTCCTCAGCAACCTTTTCACCTTTCTTGTCTTCAACTTTTGCGTCATTATTATCTTCTTTTCTAGGCACTGCAGTTTGTTGAGAATTTGAGGATGTCTCCGGTTTCTTCAGGCTTTCCGTCAATTGTTTTCCACCAGGTTTTCCACTGGTTTCAATTTTCGCTGGAGAGGTTGAAGCAGCTTCTTTCGGTACTTCGGCGGGTTTTAAGTCGGGTTTAGTCTCAGCTTTCGGGGATGCTGAGGGTTTTTCTTTTGAAGCTGCAAGAGAGGAAGAGGGATGAGGTTTTTCTGGGGATTTGTCGGAATTTGAGGATTTTTCGGATGTTGAGGATTTTTCTGGTGTAGTAACTGTGGTTTTATCTGATCCGAAAGATTTTTCGATTGTGGTTTTATCAGTTGTGGACTTCTCTGTTATGGATTTGTCAGTTGCGGATTTGTCTGTTGTGGATTTGTCGGTTGTAGATTTTTCGTTCGCGGATTTTTCGATCGTGGATTTTTCTGATGTGTGTTTTTCCGGTGAGAATTTCTCTGGTATGGATTTTTCATGAATGGATTTTTCTGTTGAAGATTTGTCTGGTGATGATTTTTCTGTTAAGAATTTGTTGGTGAGAGATTTTTCTGTTAAGGATTTTTGTGTTAGGGATTTATCAGTTAAAGATTTTTCTATTGCAAATTTTTCCGGTGTAGATTTTTCAGTTGTAGATTTTTCTGATGTCGATTTTTCAGTTGCCGATTTCTCAGTTGTCGATTTTTCGGTTGCTGATTTATCTGTTGAAAATTTGTCAGTTAACGATTTTTCTGTTAAAGATTTTTCCGATGCAGATTTCTCCATTGCAGACAATTTATCCAATGCAGAAAACTTTTCAAAGGTAGACAATTTTTCCGATGATATGGACGATTTATCTGTCGTACTAGATGATTTTTCTTGTATTGTACTGGTAACAGTAGTCGAAATACTCTTTTCCGGAGAAAATTTCCCTTCTTTTGACACAGAAGGTATGTGGTTTTGTGAGCCCGATTTTGTCCCTTCTGGTGTTCCATTAGATTGGGATTTCTCAGAAGTTGGAGCATTTTGCTGCTGTTGCGATTGGTTCTGTTGGAAGCCGTGTTGTGCTAACAAAACATTCTTCGAGGGGGAAGAATATGTGGATGGACTGGTTTGTTGGGAGTGTCCTTGGTTGGGAGTATGTCCTTGGTTAAAACCGTGCCCTTGGTTAGACATATGTCCCTGGGCATGTGTTTGGTTGGGGGCATGTGCTTGGTTTGGGGCATGTGCTTGGTTTGAGGCATGTCCTTGGCTAGGGCCATGTCCTTGGTTAGAGGCATGTCCTTGGTTAGAGCCATGTCCTTGGTTAGGAGTATGGCCTTGATGAGGGGTATGTCCTTGGTGAGCATGCCCTTGATTAGAGGCATGTCCTTGATTAGGAGCATTTCCTTGATTAGGGCCGTGTCCTTGGTTAGGATTGTATCCTTGACTCTGGCCGGTCATGCTACTGTTAGAAGGATTCGTGACGGAGCTACCCGACGAATAATGCTGAGGTGCATTGACGGAGTAGTGATTCGCGGAATTGGGTGCATTATGTGTGTTCACGTGATGAGGAACGTTGTGTGGTGGGTTATGAGAGATGTTAGATTGACTGTGGGGTAAGTTGCTGACCAGATTTTGGGGCACGTGCGATCCAGGCTGGCCGTAGTTTTGAGGGTGGCCTTGAGGATGCATCGGCTTGTTCATCTGGGGATTCACTGAGGGATTCTGTGGTCCCGATGGCGTTAAAACTGGCTTCAAAGCTGAACTCATGACACTGCAAATACGTTTAATTCATGGAACCTAGAAAAGAGCACAATATGTAAGAAAGTGCAAAGTTAAACAATTAGTGATGGTACTAAATCACAAAATTAAACGATTAGTTAAGGTAACCATTTAAGCAGTTAGTTAAATTTATAAATTAAATAGACAACATTCAATAGAAAATTAACTAAAAAAAACCAATTAGGAAAGATGAAGTGTAAAAGATTAAACTAGTTTAAGATTTGAATGAAATTGTTTTTGGTGTTGCGCAACACACAAGCCACAAGATCGAGATAAAAACAAACATTTTTTATAATGAAAACCATAAAGATAACTAGGGCAGTCCACACCCAAATAGCACACTATCACCGAATGTGTGATATTAATTGTTCGCAACTATTTTGTTTATCTTGTGATTCTTACTAAACCGTGTAATTCTTACCGGTCGATGAAATGGCAGGTATGCTAAAAATTTTCGTTATCTACATTTTTGTGCTTCGCGTAGGAAACGTAATCTATGGCGTTCATAAACAAATATTCCAGCAATACAAATACTTGAGCTGAACGCATACTCAAGCAGAACTAATATTACAGTAGAACTAACTTTCGAGTAGAACTAACATTTGAGTAGACCTAGCATTCGAGTAGACCTAACAACCGAGTAGAATTAATATCGCAGTAGAATTAACATCCGAGTAGAATTAACATCCGAGTAGAATTAACATCCGAGTAGAATTAACATCCGAGTAGAATTAACATCCGAGTAGAATTAACATCCGAGTAGAATTAACATCCGAGTAGATTAACATTCGAGTAGAGTAACATCCGAGCAGAACTAACATCTGAGCTGACCTAACATTTGAGCAAAATAAGTCTCAAACATATGTTGTTTTAATTTTTTGTTGCAGAAAAAGAACGGTACCAATCCTTTGTGTCTCTTAAAAATGAAGAGGCAATGTGTGTGTTGCAAAATAAAGTTGCATTTGAAGTGGTTATGTTTGATAAATTCAGTTTTGGAAAATCAAAGTCTGAAGAAATCAAGTCGGAAGAATTAGAATCTGAAGAATTACAATCTGAAGAATTAAAATCTGAAGAATTAAAATCTGAAGAATTAAAATCTGAAGAATTAAAATCTGAAGAATTAAAATCTGAAGAATTAAAATCTGAAGAATTAAAATTTGAAGAATTAAAATCTGAAGAATTAAAATTTGAAGAATTAAAATTGGAAGAATTAAAATCTGAAGAATTAAAATTTGAAGAATTAAAATCTGAAGAATTAAAATTGGAAGAATTAACATTTGAAGAATTAAAATCTGAAGAACTCAAATTTGAAGAATTTGGTTTAGAAGAATTCGCATCGGAAGAAAACGTAAAAACCTTCAAAGTTCAAGATTTGCCAGAAGAAAATTTAAAAAGGTGTTGTGGTGTTTTAGACTTGAGTAAATCTTGTGAGGAAACTGCGTGGATGGGTGGATATAAGAAATATTCGGAAAATGAAGAAAAAGGCAATATGGATGAAACAATGTACAAAAAGGAGGTAATGGAAAGTAACCACGATAATGATGATAATAAAAGTGATATGATAAATACTGAGGATGAAACGGCTCTTTGGGTGCAAAAGGAAATAAATCGGATGGCTCTGGATGACAATTCTATGTAAGTATGAGCTTATATTTACATGCATATTTTATACTCCCTCTGTCCGAATATAAGAGTCCCATTTTAATACAAATTTGTGTATAAAATGGGACTCTTATATTCGGACAGAGGGAGTATATAATAACAATATACATAAAACGTTCTTGTTTACAATTGTAATCGAGACGAAATAAAATATAAATGTTAGTAAATAATCCAGTTTACCTAGAAGCGAAATTGGAATTCTTGTCCAAACAAAGTGATAAGCATATCAGGATGATAAAGTTGTTACTAGACCAACCAATGTAATTGTAATCCTAGTATTAAGTAGTAAAAATTACAAACACACGGTGCTAATTGAATTTGAGTTGAGAAGGTTCCCCTTTGCATTCGACGACAATTATTATGAACAATCTTTAATGGAGAAGATGTATTTACAATAAAGAAATGCACAAAAGAAAGAAGCAATGAGAAAGGAGTAACAAGAAAGGAAGGCTGAAAGGAATAATTAGAAATGAGTAATAAGACAGGTACATATAACTAGAAATGAGAAACATGGAAGAAGTAATAAGAAAAAAATAAGAAAAAAGGAGTAACAATAAAGGAAATTTAAAACCTATTTTAGGCACTCTGGATTGGTGTAAGGACATGTACATGAGAAATGTCAAGAGTAGTAGGCTGCGAACGTGTTACTTTTGTCCTCGAATGTACACGTTTCGATTTGACAGTAAATAGAGTTGAGTAAAAACCGGCAAAAAAACGTAAAGTAAAGGCGCAAATGTGCCCCACGTTGGCGAAATAGCCGCAACTTACCGAGTTAGGGTCGAAAAATCGCGGGAACGGCCTAAAAACCCGATTTTTGCCAGTATTGTTTACCCCAGCTTGGGTTGATGTCGACACATTTGAGGCTAAATATCCCGTTAATCGTTCGTTTTACTCGAGCAAAACTTTCGAAACTAAGTAAACATGACTTAAAAGTACTTAATACTTACATATACAATACATTCTCCGGGTTTAGACTGGTATTATTACGAGATGCTCGACAACACAAATTCACTCGACTCGACACTTATGGCGTCAGTGTAGGGTTTTGCCCTGTTGACAAACGTTAAGAGGAGTGTGATGATCCTTGTCTGCTGCGCGGGACGCACATCGCTCCGTCGCACTCGAGGTCGAGGAGCCGGCAACCGAGCGCTTGAATTCGGAAGCCTGTAGTACACAAGCCGGATTTAACCCGCCACTAGTTTTCGCAAAATACTTTGCGTGTGTGTGCTACGGACTTTCCTTTATTTAGATTTTTTATTTAATAATATTATCATTAACGTAAGAGGCGGGATTCTGACTTATTGCTTCCTTTTTCGTGCGAATCGATCGAATGGTTCGTCTAATTTAAAATTCATTGTAAATTTCTATAAACTGCGTAGTTAATTCGATTATTGGAGTGATTTGGAAGTTAGGCAACCAGGCATACGCGCGTCCGTAAGCAGTTGCCTGCAGTTAGTTTTAATTTTATTATTATTATTATTATTTTTACTATTGTTATTATTATTGGTATTAGCAAGTATTAGTATAATAATTGTTCTTATTATTATAAATATTATTATTATAAACCAATTAGCACAATTAAAAAAAACTGTTTTCAATTAAAGTAGTAAAACTTAATTCAAGGTTGCGTCAACTAAATAATGACATGACAAGATGCAATTCGAATATAATTCCGCCTGGTTGCTCTTGCCCCAGATTTCATAGTCCAGAGTTTGGCTAACCTCTCGTACCTTTGGCCACCCCTTATCGTGCCCCAAGTTCATTCGTGCGGGAGCAAGCGAGAGAGCAATAGTTATTGTTGAAATGGTCGTCGCTGTTGTCATCCGATAGATAGTGTCCTGTCAATAATATTATTATTGGGGCAAAGGCAATGATGAAATTGAGGGGGCAATGTTTCCTTGCGGCTGTAACACGTTCGGGCGTCTTCTGAGCGCGAGTGGCCCCAAAAATCCCCCGAAAATGACAGAGTAGCCCCCCTTAGCTCTTCGAATATATGTGTGTGTCGAGGGATTTTTTAATAAATGTGCCCACTGCTGCTCTCGAGCCATGAAGATGACACTTTCTTCTCCCCCGAACCCTGCGGCTGAGCGACAGAACTCCACCACCGTTGCGGAGAACAAGTTAGTGTGCAAACGTTTGTTGTATAAAGTCTCTTTCGTGCTGATATACAACTACACGCTAACTTAATTTTCTTTCGTTCAGACCAAGCTAACTTATTACTACTATAAAACTATTAACTACATATATATATATATATCTCAGTACGGACAAAAAAAACAATTCATAATCTTCTATAAAAATATTCGACTCAAATATTCTTTTAGAACCTTTTTTGGTCGTATCTTCCTTTTTATCTAAATAGTGACATTAGTAAATACGACTAGATATAATTTTTAAACATTTAACGAAAAAGAACACGATTTTCCAATGATTTAAATGTCGTTACTTGACATACATCATTGCTTGACATACGTCATTGCTTGACATAAGCCATTGCTTGACATACGTCATTGCATGACATACATCATTACTTGACATCTGTCAACCCTCGACATATATCAATAATTGACATATCTCACTGCTTAACATATACCACCGTTTGACATAATGTCACTACTTGTCAATTGTCACTACTTGACAGCTTCTTCATAACCACAAATATAGCATTTTGTGCTTGACACAGGGATCAGCGACACAAAAGTGTTTAATTTACCTATTTAAAAATTGTTCAATGTTTTTTTGACCTTTAGTTATATTTTATTTAATGTTGAGTACAAATAGTCTTAATTAAAAGTTCAAATTAAACAATAAAGAGTTTAAAATATTTAATATATTTTTCTAAATTTCCTGTAGAAAATTTAAATATTTGAAACAGTTAAGTGCAACAGTTTTTTTTTACTCATTTATTTGTTTCCACAAAGGTCTTCTTAATTTTATTCTATTGTTACAGCACAAATATATTACATGTAGTTATAGGTGACCATATTTATATTGTACAAATTCATTGTACAATCTTTTATGCAATATCATGCCCTGTGACTTGTATGTAGGTAAATATAATAAAATTTAATGTTTGTATAACATTACGTAAATGTTCTCTACTTATACAATAAAACAAATCGCCTCTATAACAATCTCAAATATTTTTGTTTGATCCCCACAGTCTTTACGATTCGTTACGTAGTATCTGCTGCATATTATGTACAGATAAGTACAAAAAACATTCTTCTCATGTTTCTCAAGGTTTACACAAGTAGTATATTAATATGTAATAATAAATAAGTAGTAAATGGATAAATATAGAGAGTAGAATAAAAATAAAAGTTTAATTACTTAAGCACCATCTTCCTATTTAGTGACACACATGCATCTGTGTACACAAAGCGATGAGCAATGATGACCTAATTTAGCGTGGGAATTAAATAACGCTTGATAAGATACAAGGGCAGGATGTTACACTTATTTTTGTTTAACAATGGGGAAACTGAAATTAATAAATAAAATACTTATATCATTATATTAATGAATAAAACACTAAATAACGCTCATCCTATTTTTTTTTCATCATTACTTTCCTTAGAATACAAATAGAAAGTCAGTAAAACCCATGCTTGCACAAATTTTTAATTATTTGCATAAATGAATCATTTGCATATTGTGCAGATCCTCGAGTCCGAACACGAGTCCGAGGAGTAGCCCCAGGCCTTCACCTCGTCCCCAAACGAAACGAGATCATTCCAGAAGCGATACCTACCTCAGTGTCAATTATAAAGAACCCTCGACCTCGAGTACACAAAGCAAGACGGATAGTTCGCCCGGTGTAAGTGTGAGTATAAAAGAGTATCTAAAACTAAGTAGAACTACAGAGTAGAACTTACAATCAAGTTTCAACTTATATTGAGAGGAACTTATATTTGAGTAGATCTTATAATTAAATACAACTTATATTTTAATAAAACTCATAATTGAATAAAACTTAGAATTAAGCAGAAATTGCTTTTGTTTATTTCTGTTGATAACAGCCCAATTTAATGATTTAAATAATTAATATTCTTTCATTTTTATTTATGTATTTTATCAACCGAAAGTAAGGCACTGATAAGAAACATTGTACCCTACAATTTCTTTCTCTGAACGATTATAAAAATATTTTATCACTTATCTCTCAATCACAATCAATTTTATTTTCAGTTCTCTCCATCATCGAACACAAAAGCAAAAATCTCAAATGAAAGTGTTATTTTACAAGTTGTTTTGCCAATAATAACTAGTCTTGTGTATAATAAAACTAAATACATGTTGTAGTTAGAAAATGCGAATAAGAAAATTCAGTTTTAAACACAAGGTATACATATACAACTTAATCATCAACTTAATAAAAAAATTTAAAAATAAATTGAACAATCATTAAAGATGTCACAAATTACTTGATGTAATTTTTTCATTTATTTTATTTAGAGCCAAGATCTGAGCAGCAGTAGACTGAACATAACAGAATCTCCCCCAGAGCTAAATCGATCTGAGAGTACAAGTGCAGTAAAAGACAGGAAAGATGGAAGATCGAAAAAGAAGTCAGCTTGGTATAATGTGCTATATCCGACGTACAAGTCGAGATCGGAAGACTTCAAGCGTATCTTCAAAGATGTTCCAGATGACGAACGGCTTGTCGTAGGTAAGTCAACTTAAGATGTTTTTTATTTTTCAAAGTGTGAAGCCTTGACATTGTTTTATATGTAACAGAAAGATTGACCAATGACCTTGGACCTGCCTTTTTGATTGGGTCGGCTCTTGATATAGCCAAATCTTGATTACTCTCTCAATTAAAACTTAGAATGTGTCAGTCTCTGGCCAGAGTCGTGTTAAGCAAATAAACAAAAACAAACTTACATAATTGAGTTTCAACATAGAGAAAAACCAAATACACTTTTATTAATCGTTTTATTCAAAGAGTGAGTCTGATTAATTTAAGGTACTTAACTTAATAATTGGACAAGTCTGTTTGTTTATTCTTCTGAGTACTACATATCACACTGTTTAATTCAATTTGCCGTATCTAAACTCCTGACCGAGAGAGATTACTGCAAAAAAACAAACACACACTCCTAGATATAATAGATATTGATTGTGTCACACATTATGCTAAAGCACTTCAAAAGCAGCAGGTGTAGCTGGAAATTGATAATGAAATCTTATCACTCAAATTTCAACCGCATTGAGGAAGCTTATTGTCAGCGGAATACCGAGACAGATACAAATAATTTGCTATTAAGGGTTCTTCGCAAGGATTTCTTTCAAGGATTGACATCATAGAATTTTTTTCAAGGATTGTTTTCAAAGAATTTGTTTCGAGGATTGTTTTCAAAGGATTATTTTCTAGAAAAGGTAATAATTTTTTTATTTTCTTGTTTTTTCCTTCTCCACAGATTACTCCTGTGCCCTGCAAAAAGAAATTCTGGTGCATGGCCGTCTGTACGTGTCCCAAAACTATCTGTGCTTCTACGCCAACATCTTTGGCTGGGAAACGAATGTGACCATCAAATGGAAGGAAGTGTCGGCTATTACCAAAGAAAAAACCGCTCTAGTTATTCCAAATGCTGTTTTGATCGGAACGAGAACCGATAAGTATTTCTTCACTAGTTTTGTAGCACGGGACAAGACATACTTGATGCTGTTTCGCGTATGGCAGAATGCTTTGATGGATCAGCCCATGACTCAGCAGGAGATGTGGCAATGGGTACTGTACATTAAATGTTATTATTCAGTATAATAACAAATTAATAGTAAATGAAATAAAAAATATGAAACCTAAAATATTTTGTTATTTTAAGGTCCATCAATGTTATGGAGACGAATTAGGTTTAACAACTGACGATGAGGATTACGTAGCTCCGGGGACCGAAGACGACAAGTTATCAGCATCAATTGGTTCGTTCTCAGAGGTGAGTATGAAGCCTTTGATTTCATTTAAATATTTTATGAAAACATTAAAGTATAAAAAATAGTAGTATTGCCCATCGTCTAAAGCACCTCATCACTGGCATTTCATGTTAAAGGCACCTCATAAGCAATAAAATAAACGTGCACCACCTGTACGACGCTTAATGCTGAACTTATTCTACTTTTATTTTAAACTTTTACTGTGTAAACTATTATCATATTTTTTTTGTCAACTAATGAACATTTTATTTTAAACTTTTATTGTAAACTATTGTAGTAAACATTTTATTGTAAACTTGAACCAGCATTAGGCATCCTAACCATCCAAGCTAGAGCAAAAGAGGAATCAGTCGATAAGCTAATTCTGTTTAAATTTAGAGCATATCTCCCGTCCGCAAATCCGTACGAAAGAGACGGGTGCTTAATAAGAAACTGTCTCAAAAACGAGTGACCAAAACGATCGTGTCGCCCATTAAGGACTTAGAGTACATGCATTTGCATAGAGAAGCGAATTTGCACCGGAGTATCAGGCGAAAGTTGCAAAGCTCCACCCTCAGACAAGACTTGGCTAGAAGGAGTGTAAAAAAGAGAAAAGTTAGGTACTTTTTGAAAGGTACCAAATCCCCCAAGGTTGGTAGCCCTGAAATCCTGTTGTGGTGATGAATTTAACTGCAGGCTGTTTTACCTTTTCAAGTTCTGGAATAACTTAACCTAACTTTTTTGTGGCTCTAACAGTGTGTACTTGTGCTTTTTGCCAGACAATTTTTTTTTATTTTTTCTTTATTTATAATATGTAATTATATATACATATATATATATTTTTAAATTCATATATTTACATATTTTCTCAATATATATAATTATATATTTTTTTGTAATTAATTATTTTTTCATTCAAATGGGCTACTTAAGAAAATATTTTTTCAAAGTTGGTATTTTTCTACAATGTTTTGCGAATACAATCAATTGATACTTGATGCATTTGCTTTAATAAAACGATTGGTTGTTTCAGGATGGCGCCAGCAATTTGGATGTGAATCCCGACCAGGTGGTGGACGAGAAAATAGAGGAAGATAAGGAAAATTTAACTCAGGCCAGTCATATGCACAACTTTGATCATCTGCATCCTAATGAGAATCAGTTGCCCACGGATATGTCTGATACAACGGAATCCGATGCTGAAAAAAATACTAGGTTTGTTCATTACAAAGAATGTTAAATAATCTGATATATGTACAGTTGCAACATAAATAAAATATACACCCCTATGATTTAGGCAACCAGCTAAGCACTGGTTGCCTAATACTGTAGGGGTTGTATATCTTAATTTGAGGATACTCTGCACTTAGACAAAACATTTTATTACAATTCTATGGTCTTATTCATAAAAAAGTTTAACATTGTTTTAGTTTGTCTGAGTTTTAGCAGTTGTCAAAAATTATAGCCTCAAATTTATATTTTATGTGGATGAATGGGATTTAGTAATGCCGGGTTTAAACCAGATTTACGCATTTTTTTTTATGAATGAGACTAAAATAGTGGCATTACTCATAAAAAAATGCTTACACCCAGTTTAAACTTGGTTTTATTAAATCTCGCTCAATCCCGTAGAACCTAAATTTTGAGGTTATAATTTTTCCCAACCGCTAAAACTCAATATAACATAAAACTGGTTTAACTTTTTTATAAATAAGACTATTAATATTTTATATATTATTGGCCTTATATATATATATATATAGATATCTAAAATTTTATACCTTACGTCTAAAATTTTATATCTTACATCTAAAATTTTATATCTTACATCTAAAATTTTATATCTTGTGTCTAAAGGTTAATAACTTGTGTCTAAACTTTTAATTGTTTCAGTCCCGTTTGCACGGAATTACATGAAGGGAAGCTCTTATTGAACGAAGTGTTCTCCATACACATCGACCAGCTCTTCACCCTTCTTTTCACCAGTTCCAAGTTCTTCCTCGACTTCCATGCTGCTCGCAAAACTGCCGATCTGACGCAGACAGCATGGACCCACAACACGGCCGAGAATACCAAAGTTCGAACGGTTAACTTAACTGTCGCTCTAAACCAGACAATGGGGCCAAAAACCGCACAAGTCACTGAAACTCAGGTGAGTAATTGTACTAGATTAAAGTGCAAGGTTCCCCAGGTCAGGATATTATATATTGAAATGGTAGAAATAAAATTTCTAGTACCTTCCTGACAAAGTTTTTTTTATATTTATCACAAGGCTACCGG
>JAWQRP010001262.1:0-20117 GCA_033557875.1 Quadriops clusia | reverse complement strand
CAGTTATTTTCCCTCTTTAAAATTTCGACATTTTCAAAATCAAAAACATGTTTGTTCGTTATGCTATGCTTACTGAGTGCTGTACAATTTTCAAGATTAGTATTCTTACAAGAATTTATATGTTGTTCGAATTCGAACGAATTGCACGTATTCCAGGGAGTGCGATAAGAAATCTGCGCTAATGTTTACAATCTAACGCTTACATCAAAGGATGTGGTTTTTCTGCCTCTGGCTCGCCTCATTACGTTACATTTATTGGAGAAGCGAAGTGCATTGGTCGCTACAGCGAAAATGTTCAGATCGGTAAGCATGAAACTAATTTATTTAATGGAGTTTTATTTCAAAGACGCTCTTCTTCTACAGGTCTTAGTGGTCCTTACGGTATCTTTCGTTGTTGTTTCGCCAACAATCTGGAAGGAATGGGGACGAAACGAGAAAATGAAGGAAGAACCTTTTGGGAATGATACTATTGATATTGACGAAGATTCAAAAGAGTTGTGGGCTGGAGGTAAAGAAGAAGAAGAGGGCAACGAAGGAGGAGAAGGAGGAAAAGAAGGATGGGGAGAGGGTTCAGAGATACAGGGTGGAGACTCTGGAAAGGAATGGGAGTACAACGGCACCGATACAGAAGATGTGAATGGAGAATTCAGTGGCAGCGGGGGCGGCAGATGGGAATCTGACGACGAAGACTTTGGTGGAGGAAGTGGCAGTGGCAGTGGCAGTGGCGATGACAGCGACTATGACAGCGACGATGACAGCGATTATCGTTATTTGTAGAAATTTGTGCTTTAATTCAATGACTTACCAATTTTTGAATCAGCACCTTTATTATTAATTTGTTTGTAAATTTTGCACTTGAATAAATTTAATGTTTCCAAAAATTGTTTTTGTAACAATTTCCCTGATTAAGAAAGAAATAATAATAATAAAAATATTAAAATAGCAGTTGATGACTTGAAAGTAATAAAATAATAATAGCAATAACAATAATATTAATAATACAAATAGTGATAATAATAATAATAATAGTTCATTTATACATAATTAAATATTGTATGTTATGCAAATATGATTAGATATTTCTAATTATGAAGGCCAAGGTGGCAGGAAACGTATATCGATAACAATCCAATATTAATTGGGCTATTATTTTTTAAATAACAACACTATCTAAGGATGTGGTTTCACTCCCACGAATTATTAGGCAATATATGCCTTTGATCGCTTTCATCCTGAGTTAATTCTTTTCTGTATTCTAAAGAGTGAACAAACACAGTGAAAATGTTGAGACTGGTGGTAAGTAATTTTAAGACATATTTCCACCTACAATAAAACAAATAATAAAATAACTGCCCAATTAAATTATTTCCCTTAATTAACTAACTAAACCTCAATCAATTAACAAAGTGGAATAACGAAACTTTTTTTGGAATTAAAGACTTTTTTTGCTTCAGCTCTTTTTCGCACTTATTGGGATGGCCTTATCATCCTCCATCCCCTATTCGAAGCACAAGGTCATTGAGGTTTCTGCAGGAGATTCCGACAAACCTCACCACGTTAGCGACATTGACAACGATGAAAGCGATTTCGACGAGGAATTCGAAAAATGGTGGAATGAATATGGACATCTATTTGAGTTCGATGAGGACGATGAAGACTTTGTTTACCCCGACAGCAACGAATATTACGAATACGACAAGTCTGCTAAACACTACAAACCGCAAGGCCATAGACAGCACAAGAAGCAACACAAACACCACCACATACCTCACCAGAAGTTTTTCAAACCTAAATTGGGCAGGCACTAGAGACTCCAGCGACGATCGTGGACACTAATATCACGTATAATCTGTTGTAATATGTATAAAAATTTACGAATAAGTTTTGTACAATAAAAGAACGTAGTTTTGCTTCATATTGTTAAAAGTATCTGTATGTTTACAATAAAGCATTAAAAAGAAATAATTATTTGTTTGTAATAATTTTTTTGATAAAATTACGTAAATAAATAACAGGAGTTATTAATAATTCGTAGAAAAACGATGAGCTAATTATTTGCATTCGAGCAATTTGAAGTTTAAGTCAAAGTTCAAGAACTTATCTTTATGTATAAGTAAGTAGATTCAGTAGTAATTTCCATTTGTTAAGTTAAATTTGATATACGTACAATTAAAGTAAATTAAAGAATATGGCGAACAAATTGGTGAGTTTTCAGAGTTATTTTTTTTATATGTTTTTATTTTTTTAATAAATATACTATCAGAAATGCAATTCTTATATTTGTCTCGTTTCTCTTAGAGTGCTCTCTTTTTGCTTGCTATCACTATTGTTATGCTAGCCATTGCCAAGCCAGCTTATGCACGATATTGGGATGAAGTAGCAAAGATGAAGGGCATAAGTAGAGATACTGGTATTTCAATAAAGGATTTGGAAAAGGAATATTCGTCCACAGAAGAACAAACGACTGAAGTCACTGAAACAACCACTCAAAACTACCCTTTATACGCGCATGGTTTAATAATCGAACACCAATACAGCGACTATTATGATGAAGATTATAATGAAGATACATACATATATTAAAACAATTTCTTTTATTTGGTGCCATGCGAACGTTTTAAATCAATTTCTTCAATAAGTAGCAAATGATTAAAAATAAAACGAAATTTGGGCCCACGCATTGTAGCAGTTTTCTGGCTGCTAAATTTCTTTTATCAGAGGAAGTGGTTTCGTAATTAATCCGTGCTCCGAATTCAATTGCGTCATTTTTGTAGCAAATAATTACAATCTAAATAATTACAATCTAAATAATTACAATCTAAATAATTACAATCTAAATAATTACCTACAATCGTTTTATTGTTAAATTCTGTTTATTTTAATTTCGCAAATTCTCTGATATTTATCTATATATAAAGTCTGCATGAAAGTTATCTGGTTTTCCTTATAAGTACACGTATGCTTTAAACATATTTATGTGTATGTACGTGTTTTACGGTGGAAATTTTCTTACTATTCGCATTGCATTTCATATTATTGAAATTCCCCCAGAAGACGTTGCTCATTTTCAGCATTAAAAAAAATTATAATTATTATAATCACTGTTGCTGTAATATATTATTATGCTGTAAATAGAAGTACAGTGCTGATAAATTGGAAGTTAAAGTGCACACGAGATAAGTCTAAATTTAATTAAACATCCGCAATTTGCAGTATGTGAATAACGTTCAACATGAAACAGTCGGTGAGTAATGTTAAATGAAAGGGAAAGCCTGAAAAGCGAGTTTAATTAATTTTTAGGTATCGTTTTCTTTGCTATTTCTTGGAATAGTAATTCAAGCAGCCCTTGCGAAGCCGTTAAATCCAACATATTGGGCACCAACATATTGGGCATTTAAAAAAAATACTGGCGATGCAGAATTAGAGAGATGGGCCCTATTACCAACGTGGACTCCGTTAAAATTATGGGCTCTATTAATGATGTACCCCATTTCAGAAAAAGAGACTACCACTGTTACGGAAAGGATTGAGATTACAACTTATGCGGAAGGAGACGATTATCTTGAAGATTATATTTCTTATTATGACTTGTCCGAAAAATGATTTATGTATCTACATCTAATTGATATTAAGTATACGTAATAAACTTATGATCTGACCTATTCGTCTTTTCTAACAATTTTCTGAAGCCTTTTAAGAGAGGTGATCGAAGCATCTCAGTCGTCTCCAACAAACACATTAATTAAGTGGTAGGTATAGATATAAAGTCAAAGGTCAAAGGCTTGAAATAAATTACTTGCTTTTATCAAGGGCGTACTCTTTCTGCGCCCTTGCTATTAGAGCTCTGTGCAGCTTGCCTTTTAAATTTCGCTACTTGCCTGAAGAGAGAGTTGCAATTCTTTGATATTCCATCATTGAACCGAGAGTCCATTAGGTAACTCGCCCTGTTTACTTAAATAATTGAAATCTAGTTCAAAAAATATTCCTGATGGTCGAGTGGGGGTTAGTCCTATTAAAATATTAAGAAGATGCATGGTTATTTTATGCTTAAATATGCTTATTATAATTTGTTTATTATAATCTCTTGCCTAGACGAGATAACATATCAACATATTGTCCAGTGTAGCTTAAGCTAGTTCCTTAAAAGCAGTTCCGTATACAAGTTTACAGAATTGGTTTTCATTTCACATAATATTTTATATCTACTTTCCGCATTTTATTATTACCTATATAATAACGAATTTAAAATGAAAGATCCTATGAATCAACAGATAACAATTAGATCGAAACTAAACATGATTTAATGACAAAAATTCAAAAATTGTATTACAACATGATAAAATTAATGTATTAACACCTTCAAAATGCAATAATTAGATAGCAACTTAATTAAATTCTTTAAAAACCAATATTTTAACTATTATTACTCATAAAGAAATATATTAATGTTTTCGGAATAACTATGTTAGTAATGATGTTATTAGTTTAATCATTCTGGTATCAACTTTTCACTGTTCAGAAAACAATTCCTTACCTTTAAACAAAACATATTATAATGATGAGTATAAGAAAAGTGAATAATTGTGACGAAGTTCAAGGCTTAAATAACGAAGCTATTGACTCATATTCGAGTAATGAAACGATATTCGCAAAATTAATTCTGAACAAATTAAAACTGAAACTTTAGTTTTCGTACATTTTATCTTCTTGAGGAGGTGTTACGATATCACTTTCATTTACACAGAGAACGTGGGTGTAATTAATATTAAAACGTTAAAAATATGCGGTCGTAATTTATTCTAAAATATTTTATTCTAAAATATGCTTATTATAATTCGTTTTTCATAATAATCTTTTCTCTGGAGAACATAAAGTGTTCACTTAGTTTAAAAACAAGAGTTTAATGTTGCAAACAAAATATTATGAGAAAAACCTAAATAAATTACATATCTGTATAAAATCAGTAATAATAATAATAATAATATCGTAAATCCTATTTTATCGGATAAATTTGACTCACCGCTCCGTATCTATTAGAGAACGAGAATATATACATTCATGCGTGCTATCTCAATATTTTATCACATTGTGAAATATTGTATCACCTTAGTAGTATAAATTCGGAGGACTTGCTTGAATCGTCAGTCTTCGCATTGGCTCTTGCTTTGCAAAGAACTCGCTGAGTTGGGGAATCATGGATCAATACAATAAGGTAAGTGTTTTAGCAACATAACTATATTATTAATATTAGTATTACTATTATTATAATAATTGATATTATTATAGTAATCGATTATATTATTATATATTATATTATAATATTCGATGTTATTATAATATTCGATGTTATTATAATATTCGATGTTATTATAATATTCGATGTTATTATAATATTCGATGTTATTATAATATTCGATGTTATTATAATATTCGATGTTATTATAATATTCGCTGTTATAATAATAATCGATGTTATTATAATAATTTTTGTGTTTATTGTTATTTAATGATTTAACATGTTTTATTTGACAGCCCGTAAATAAGAAACCTTTTAAAAAAATCTCAACAAACCCATCGACAACAACGGCTTCAACTAAAACAGAACTACCTCTCGCACAAGAACCATCAACTCGAGGAAACTTTCCATACTTGTCCGACCCTAACGTACCACTCTACAACCCGAAAAATGAAGTCTTCAAAACGATGGCCACAAAGAAGACTTTCACCTACGATGACCTCTCCCAAAAGAACAAAGAACTGCTAGCAATGGCCAAAAGACGGGCTGCAGAAACGGCCTCTGGAAAAGTTTGGTTCAAGGAAAATCAAATTTTCGCGAGGAGGACGCCCAGTGAACCCGCGATAAGAATACATAATCAGGAGGACGTGAATACTAAAATGAACTGGCTGTGATAATTTATACCATTTAGTATTGTAAATATTTCTTAAGCAACGAACATGACATTGATATATTATCATGATCCGTGTACATTTATTCATAATGTCCATATTACTAAACCCGAATGCGAATACAGAAGTTAATTGAACAAAAAGTAGGTACTGAAAGCAGTGTTGAGTAGACTAAGAAACATCTTGCGCAATGTCACATCATGTAGAAACGTTACATCATGTATCAATGAGCTATAAAAGTGCTGGCAAGTGTTGCAACAGTGAATGCGAGACAACAGAACATTATAACGACGGAAGTAGAAGAAAATTTAACTGTTTAATTGATGCAAAAGGAGTTGAATACGTATAAGGGAGTTTTATAGACTCTTTTTCTATTTTCGTTTTATTATTTCTATTTTTACTATTATCTAGTCTAGGAGAACCGTCAATTCTACAATTGAATTCCAAATGAATTGTACGTACATGCAAGAAATAAATTCTTCAAAAGGAAGTTCCCGAGGAAGGAACTTAGCAAAAATACGTTCCATTAGACGTGCCGGGCTTGCGAGGCTTCGCAAACAAACACTAATAAAACCGTCTATTAAAACTTCAACCGCGCGACTATTTTAAAGGGCGAGTTTTTGAGAATAACTTACGTCTATTAGTGGCCCCGCATAAAAACCTACTTTTACATCTGAGAGGTAATTTCAGGGAAAAGGTCAAACTGGAAGTTCCGCAACTTTAAGCTGTCTGCTCTTGCGGGGTCCAAGTCACGGCCAACTAATTTGGGGGTTTATCTCCGTAATAATATTAATTTGACCCCCTTGCGCGAATGAAACACGAGATTGATGATTTTAAAGGTGGATTTTCGAAAACAGGTTTTCAAAGACGGATTTTCCTCTATACTGTAGAGTCTATGGTATAGATTCCATACGGTAGAGTCTATGGTATAGATTCTATACTGTAGAGTCTATAGTATAGATTCTATACTGTAGAGTCTATAGTATATATTCTATATTACAAAGTCTATACAATTGTATAGACTCTGAGTAATTAATCAGACTGAATAAATTTATCCATTCAATTTGATAAGTCTAGAAGTCAGAAACTTAATTTTTATTTTACTTGAGGTAATTTTCATTTGGTTGTGGTTTGTTGGCAAAGTCAGGGGGTAAGATAAGGGTGTGTAAAAAGGGTGGTTCGAGAGGAAATTCATTTGGGCACAAGACAGATGAGCGCCGTAAATTACGTAGTTTGGAGGGATATTAGAAGTCGCCCTGTCCATTGCATATCAACAAGGACATTGAGGCGAGCGGGATAACTAACAGGGTAGTTTATAATAGAGTCGACGCCTCATATGTTCTTGTCATGTCTGCTGGTTGAAAACAGCAGCGGCTGAGGCTAGTTGGCCGGGTAAGAACCTCCCTCGGCTCTTCGATCAAACGTTTAGCTCGGAGGGGACGAGCATTTTGTTTTATTTCACTTCATCCAAATCCTTCAAAGTTTAATAAACCTGGTGGTCAAAAAGTTCCGGGGGCGGCGCATTATTTCGCCGGGGGTATTTAAACGATATTATTGGCAGCCGAACGTGGGGAGAGAGGAATTGCCGGTTTGAAATGCATCAGTAGTCGGATTGTTGAAAATCGCTGGTGGATGACGGCCATCATTTTTGGTTGAGTCGCTCCCAACGCGAGTGCGACTGAGGGATGATAGAAGGCCCTTTTGCATCCTTCCGACAGTTAATTACAAGAAGAGGGCCCGAGTAAGTGACAGCTAGATACTCATCGTGACATATTTTTAACCCAGTTAATGACTCTTGCA
Source organism: Quadriops clusia (assembly GCA_033557875.1). Lineage (NCBI taxonomy): Eukaryota > Metazoa > Arthropoda > Insecta > Coleoptera > Hydrophilidae > Quadriops > Quadriops clusia. The sequence goes on along the minus strand of JAWQRP010001262.1, from coordinate 12,410 downwards.
CTTCAGCCACCCTTTGGCAAATAAGCTTTTTCAGTCTTGTGTTAGTTGCATTTACCGGAAGAGTTTTCAACTAAACCTACCAATTTTTTGTCCTTAATAGTTTTTCTAATTGAGCCGTCAAGGCGTTTAAATTTATTGCAATCGCTCTGTGTGCAAGGATAGGGTAGAAATTGAAATTTTGCAAATATATGAAGCTATGAGAGATATCCGTGCGAGGAATATTAAAATGAGAGAAAAATTGCGCTCTATAAATTACCAGGCGAGGCTGCTGTTTTTCTCGCATTGTGTTTCTGTATGCAATACACAAAGTACCTTTATTTCTCTTGCCAACTTAAAAGACTTGGGATCCGAGGGTGCGTTCTTTAAATGGATGCCGGGGGTTCATTTCTGCGCGTGCCTCATTAATATCTTTAGCCTGGGCGCTGCACTCAGTTGATTTTGTTCAAACCACGAAACGCGCCCGATATTTCGATTTGTCCCCTTTAAGCGGGACGGTTCCGGTCGATCTGAGGCAACCCCCGGAGTCTGGAGATTATTAAAAAGTGCATACCCCATTTCTGCGTCGGATCGAATCCAGGCGGCCGCGGCCGTACCATCCCCCTGCCCGCCAACTGCGGCGCTGCATTAAAATACGCGGTTATTTATGGTCCTAGATTTCCCTCGAATTTCCTCCTCCTCGGCTATAACCGTAAAAATGGGGTTACTACTTAACTGTTAAATAACAATCAGGTCTGAAATATGTCCGTTCTTCACACAACATCGTTTGTTTTACGAGCGCGCCCCTTTATACGTAATGGAGCCAGATTTGCCCAATTTGCGGATGCAGTTTGTGCGTGGTTAAAATACCATTAATACGTCGATAACTTTTAAAATCCTTAATGAAATGAAAACTTATATAATATTTTTTAATGTAAATGGCGACTAATCTATTCTACATTAGATGTAGGTATATTAAGAAATTATTTGTTTTATCTTATTAATACCTATACCCCTTCTAACTTGATAATATACGTAGGGGAGACCGGGGTTAGTTGGCATTAAGGGTTAGTTGGCATTCGGCTTTTAAATTTCTTCACGGGGATTGTAGAGTACTGTGGTCTTGAACATCTGACAAGTTGTTTATGATGTGTCATCCACTAGTGTTTCAGTTTAATTTGAGTTTCAGACACTTTGCTACTTCCAGTTGTTTATATTTGCATCAGATAAGTACATTTTTCCATCATAAGTTAGTTGGCATTCATTGAGTTGGGGTTGGTTGGCATAGTTTATAGTTATTTTTATAAAGCTAGATTTAACGTATGAAGAGGCAGGACACATTTACCGGAGGCAGGGCCTCGGAAGGATTCTAACCGAGGGAGAAAACGAAGGAGTGCCGCAATTCTAACGAATTCTCCAGTGAAAAAAGCAATGTTAGTCGAAAGGCAAAATAAGACTAAGAAGCACAATATTCCTAAAGAAAACAAAAAACGTTCTACCAAAAAAATAAGTTTTCATGTTAATAATTTTTTTTTGGGAACTAAACTTATTTCTGCCAATTCACCTCTATCTCTCATTATGGTTATGCCAACTAGCCCCTCTATGTATGCCAACTAACCCTATGTATGGGGTAAGTTGGCACAGTTAGAGTCCTTTGGAAAAACATTTTTCTATGGTTCTAAGCAGTTTTTTGAAACAATAGTTCTTAATCGAATTGATAGTTAAGGAGTTACTCAATGATCAGCGAAAATCAAATTTAAAACCAAAAACTATGCCAACTAACCCCGGTTTCCCCTACATATCAGTTGATGCAGAAAGGTATACGGCAAGACTTATTTGAATCACTCAAATATTTGGATGGTACACTGTAACAAAAAATCCATTAAATTTATAGTAAAGGTCCTTGTCAACTTTGTAGCCAGGAAATATTCTTGTAAATTTACATAGCATTTGAATTTTACATTCAATAATTGAATTTTTACATAATAATAAATTAATTTTACTGGACCTATACTTAATAATACAGAAAAAATATGTGAATTTACAAAAATTTTAATATTGGTTATGTAAAGCTCAATTCATGGAATGTAAATTTTCTGGTACGTCTTGTAAAATTACTGAAATATCAAATTAAAATTACTACTATATCCTGTAAAGTTGCAAACATTTAAATTTCAAATTACAGCAATATGAAATTAAAATTACTAGTATTTCTTTTAAAATTAGTGATAGTGGTTGGTAATAATATGCCTTTTTATGAAAATTTTGTACATATAGTTTTCTATTGTATGTAAATATAAAAAATTATAAATTCTTACATTCTATAAAATCACTATGAGACATAGAAAATAGTTGAAAATAATTCTAGCTGTTGTAACCATCGTTTATTATTTTTCCTTCCAAACATAGGTAATACCACATAGAATCTTGAACTTCTAAAACAAAAACTCAAATTTATAAGTAGTTAGCTGATATTCAATTTTTATAAAAGAAACTAACAGTACTTGAAGGGGTGAGTGTATGTAATTAATTAGCACAAGAAAATGTTTAATTTTAATGCTGCATACCTGGAAATATTGATGTCATTTTTTTTCAACCATCCAACCTGCCAAAGGCACAATATGTATCATGCAGTCACAATATATCTTACAGGCATGCGACATTGGGTACGTTCACTAGAGTATATTTTTCGACTGATAAATGTAAAAATTCAATTCTTGATCTCGTAATACTAACTACTGCTACTACTGTACATAGTTGCATAAACCTTAACTCTGTAGTTTTTACCTTTGCTATTTTTCTCTTGCAACAAGTTTATCGAATCATCAGGACATTATGCCCCTATACCAACTTCAGTGTAAGCAATCTTAGTAAATTTTGGTCATCTGCACCACAACAGTTCATATCAATAAGGACGAAGTCAAGACATAAAAATACAGTAAAACGTATAACTGCCACAATATCAAACCGCCAGAAAACACAAGCCAGCAAGTTAAAGGCAACACTGACTACAATAAAGAAAAGAAAAAGAACTTTAGCCCAACCCTGAGATTATGTGTAAATTCTTGCTACTAATTAATAGTTAATTGTTGCCCTGTATATATACATCACCCTTTCACAGTATAACCACCTGAAGGGTACAATATAGTGTATTACAAACTTGGAAGTATATAGCGCATTAAAAAATGCACACGCAATTACCATTACTATCATTAACTACCATCATCATCCAGAAGCAACATGCACCATTCTACGTATATAACAATATAAATGCTGCACATTAGGGCATAAAGAGTTTTAATGCGTTTTTATCTCTAACAGAGTCATTACGCGCTGTCTATGAAATGGAGTAGGCAATAATTAAGTGATTACACGAAGAAATGGGCCGGACCAGAGCACGCCATCCAGGCAGGCACTGAAAACTGGTTCTCTAATTCGATGGTGAATAGAGATGCCGCTCTTCGGAATCCACGGGAAACTCGGAATTATATTTTTACACCAAAGCAGCGTTCGTTTCGTATTACGCAAGTTTGGAGATCTCTTATCTGGATATAGAATTCCAACATCTCCCCGAGTTTATGTATTTTTTTAATTGCGAGGTATAACAGGTGATTAATTAAATTCCTAAAATTGTTTATCAAGATCTACGGGATATTTCCATCTCTTGTAAAAAGGCGACACGGCCGACCGACGGTTATAAATCTAAATTACGCGGTTTCCTTAATCACTAACATCTATATGGGTACCCAATTATTTATCAACTTGTTCGGCCGTACGAACACTTCATTTTTTACCACAACCTAAAATCTCTTTGCGGTGCGTTCGATACGATTCACCGTTCAATAACCTTCACTTCGGTTCGTGCATAACCATCTTCAGTAAAAGCTCGGCGAATTAAATGAACCTATAACTTGGTCAAAAATTCCGCGTGTGACATATAAAGAAAAGTTATGTAATTGTCGGGAATATTTATTTCACGCGCGGACGTTTAAAATTCTCTTGCATAATAAAAGGGGAGGTTTATACATTATTTAAAGCGCCGTGCGAATTAAATGCCAGCATTGTTTTACATTTAGTTTTCTGGTTTACAAGTGAATTATGATAAAAGAAATATCATGGCTTAGCGCAATTAAAACCGGCTTATGTAAATACGGGAACGCACCTTTAATTTTTCTCCTGATTCAGCAGAGCGCGGCATCCATTCAAGAGGGTTGTTTCGCTGGCCGGCTGTATTGTCCACATTGTTGATATGTAAATTCCCGCACGCATGCCCATGCAAATCTAGAAAATGAATTTTATTCCATTATTACGTTAGAGTAAACAGTACTTCACAAATATTAAAATTTTATTCCCTCCTCGGCACATCGTTTTTGCATATTTCTGTGCTACCCTCCGTTCATGAAACCAAATTAAATTAATTACAGTTTACTTACACTTCCTTCTCACTGGCTGCATTTTTGTACAAGTCTGATCTTAATCTAAAATGCCCCGCTTGCACTATTTTCGCTTTATATTTCTACAACGCAGACACAAAATAAGAATTACTTCCGGTAAAATTGTTCGTTGGGAAGTGTACAATAAGACGATATAATGAAAGGAAATAACATGAATAAGTTAACAGGCGCGATCGCATGTCAATTCCAACCCTAAAACAAAGCATTCCGAAAATGAAACTCCAACATTTGGGGGAGATAAGAAAACAATACCATTCAACCGATGTATGAATTATGAATTAACTTCTTGCCGAAATTAGATGCCCTAAGTAGACAGTCGCACTAAGACGGAGAATAATTGTACGAGTAATGCCAGTTGTTTATTTAGTAATTGCGAACGTTGGATGGCTGAAATTAATGTAAGTGAAATGTGTCACCCCTAATCACATTTCATGGAGAGAGCAATTCTTAAAATGAGTTCATTATTTACAGCCGCTTGGATTTCTCCTTATCCGCCTTAGATAAACCGCATTCCAATTTAGTTCTGCGGAGGAAATTTTCAATGATAAATGCTGAACGAGGAGCCGCCGCTGCTTCGAGCTTCACGGGATCGCTTCATTAATACACACTGCCTCCTCTTAAACGTACAGAATACGCATAAAACTTTACTGAACTGAATTTTACACAGACCCGTGATGTTCTGACCTAGAGTATGGATTTTTAAATTAAAGGCTTTGCACCAACTTGAGGAAATTAAAAACGAATTAATTCACACGCTACTTCATGAACGGCGAATTAAAAGTTGCAAAAGGCTCATTAACATGCACACAAACAATTATAGTTGAAAAGTGCAGGGAGGAAATCCAGAGGAAAAATTTTCTCGCCGCATAACCGTAGGAAATTGCAATATTGTTTCATTTGCGCTTTTCATGGCGTACGTATTACCGACTCAATTTTGCATGTAACCGAACATGATATTTTCATATTTTCCATCGGACCGATAAGCGAATTTTTAAGCGACTTGCTGCAAAGTTATCGCTTAGCTTCCAGCTAGAACGTACACAACTGATAAAAGCTCCGGGGCTTTGACAAATGACATTTTCAACATGCTTTGCCGATTAAAAAGTGAATACAAATGTTGCTCTGTATTTTTAGTAGCGCTTTGTGCTGTTTAACCCGATTAACGCTGTTTGCAATTGTAAACACATTCCGACCGGATTTACTAATTAATTTTTTATCGTCCCGATACACCCCCTGAAATGTAAATGGTCTTAAGAGCCCCAGAATTTAATTCCTACCCGCAGGACATTAAAATTGTAGATTTTTATCCTCTCACCTTATCTCTACTTCACTGGGTTTTTCTTGCCCGTATAAATGTTTCATTAAAAGTACTAATTATTTCGTCGCTGTACGTTTACCTTTCGCACACATCCTTTTGAGTGCACAGGAGCTGCTGCATATGCAAGAGGGCAATATTAATTATAGTAATGTTCACAACATAAACGAAGCGTACTTTTACCAATAATGCCACTTGCGTCCAAACTGTTACAGCAAATTTGAAAATTGCTGGCGTACATGTTAGTGGTGAAACTTTTACTGACTATGTAAATTTAATTACGGTCACTAAACAGCACAAGAGGATATGTACATTTTATGTAATGTATATGTTCCTAGTCCTTTCCGCGTCTCCGCCAGCCGCCCCCGCGCCCTTAACTAATTGGATGCAGCATGAATTTTTCAAATGTGCTTGTGTAATAAACATTTCGTGGAGCAAAGTTTTATGAGTAAACAAGAGTAATGATTCCGTGTGAGTTGCGTGAGTATGGTAAAAAGAATGCGTGTAGACATAGAGGAAGAGGACAACACGAAGGATCATTATCCTGTCTGCATTCGTGTAACCTCTCGCATAATGCTTTTTTGATTCTACTATTTATTCCCCTCTCTTTTAGTTACTTTCCGAGGTTCCCTACAAAAAGAAACACTTTCCTTACTAAACGATTTTTTAATGTCAGCGCTGATGTTAACAACCGCTCCTTTACGTTCTCAAAGCTCTGTTTCTCCTATTTGTTTGACAACAAGCTAAAGGTCTCGCTTTTTAAGGATGTATCACTTTTAAGAAGAGCAGTTTTCTTTTTGTTGCTTGTTTATTCTTTTTAACATTATTAATAAGCAAAACGTTGCGATTGTAACATCCTGCATATTCTATAATCGCAACCCTCCTCTTGCTGCGTATATTTGATTTTTCTTTTATTTACTTGTGCCGTTTTAGTCCACAACCCTCGATATTTTGAACGCACAAAGGGAATGATTTGTTATTGTAGCCGAGGATGTACATACTTGCATACAATACCCATTCACGTCAGCGTGAGTGACATGTGAGACCTTGGCTTACTCACTCAAAACCTAAACCTTTCAATCAAAAGTCCGCGACGGGACGCTAAAATGGTATGTACGTTTGCATTTGTTTGTTAACATGTCGTCGGACGAGAAAATAAAGCATCTTGTAGTAAATGAGGCTGGAAGACGTATAGGACAGGAATCCAAACGGAGAAATGAGCCAAAAAGAAGTTAAGCGAAGATGGAGGAATAAGCAAAGCACAAAGCCCGATCTAAAACAAAGATTTGTCAAAGACGAGAAGTTGAAGAAAAGTTCACAATTTTCACAGCGTTGCAGCTAAAAATTCAATAAAACGTATATACATCCCGCATAAGAGCTTAAGTAGTCAGAATTGAAAATACGGCGTTTGTGTTTTTCATCTCTAGTTGGAAAATTGAGATGGTTAACGTCTTAGAGTTCCTTTCATTCGAGCACATCGTACATATCGCGCAATTTGCGCCGCCTCAGTGGCTACTAGGGAAATTCGGAATATTCAATATCTTCATAGAATATGCAGCATGCAATCAGAATATATATTTTGGAGAGAAGGCCTTTGAATAGAACCATTAGAGATCGGCGTTCGAAATAAAGCAATAATTTTTAGTCAGGCGACGAATTCTCCGTTAAATTTCGTTCGTTTACACATACACATACAGTCGTGCATATTAGATTTCAAATAAGTTTCGTAGTTATTATTCGAAAAAGGAAAATATCCAGCTAATCCAAAAAGTCCTGTCAGGCCTTATAAAGAATTCCACTATATTATACTCTTTGTTTAAATTTTCTATTTCCATATATTATATTTATTGTTATTTGATGCGTTTGATCTGTAAACAACATACCTGGCGATATTAAGCATTAATATGTTAATTTGGAGATAGGACGCTAATGTGAGATTGAGGAGGCGTTATCTCGGTATAAAATATATTGTTTATTTTTTTTAAATCCCGATAGAATACAATGTATTTTTCTGATTTGAAAATAATTTATGTTTATCAAATTTCGGTGTTTTTTGTTTTATTTAACGTCTTCTGCGCACATCGCATGTATTAGAAAAGTGTTACCAAGAGATTAACTTCTCACTTTCTCTAATTCCCTCTCAAGGCAGAGTCAACAATGATCAATCCCCGAATAGCACAGCAGACATGAAAAATTTAGTAGCGTGATCCCAAAGCAAACCAATATCTATTATTAAGCTTGATGGGAGGTTCCTGCACGATATAAGTGAGGGTGCAAAGTTAAAATAAGATGAACACCGGTACCTAATGTGATAACGTTATTAGACAATGATCATGTTAAAAATTGCGTTCGTGATGGAGAGCCGTTATAAAATCGGCGAAATACCAAGGAAATGCGCTGTAATACGGCTTTACGCATATGTCGAACACGCCAAGGAACCATTCCCGGCCATCATTGCCCATCACCACGCACTCAATCATAAAATAATAAGAGTCAAGCCCAAAACCCAGCACGCAACGCCAGAGAGGAGATATCAGGAGCCATTGTGAGTCCCGACTAATTTATTCCGAAGAGCGATCGATGAATATTTATTACCCAATAAGTCCCCCTATGAAAATCCACTAAATATTTCTAATTGATAGTCCCGGGGTTTAAAGGTTATGTACACAAGATTTCCTAAGCATTTATTTATTGCCATCAAAGTTGGCGAAGAATACGAAATTTACGAGCAGAATCTCCTGCAACAAGGGGTATTAATTTTCGCAATTAATTCCGAATATTTCAAGGAATATAAATAACCTCACTTAATAATTCAATTACGTCAGTTGAGCCGTACGAATCCTAATGAAATTTATTATTTATTGTGTCACGTGGTTTCCATTTGGCATTTAGATGCAATGAATAACCCTCCCTCTATTTCTCGGGAAGCTCACATTCGCACTGCTGTGACAGAGGTTAATTTACTTGCAAGACTTTGGGAAGAATGTATTTATAATTTAATTGCATCTACCTATTGTACGTACTTAAAGATTGAAGTACCGAATGATTTTCTCCTAGGTTGGCAAAATGTCCTTTACCAGTTGGTGCAAGTAACGTAGGCAACAACAACACAAACCTTCCCACAATGCGGCAGTGAGTCAAGCGGACACCAGAATAAATCCCAGAACGTGATTCTTCTCACTTTCTTAATTAGAACCTTACCTTGCCATATTTTACGTAAATTATGAAGTAAGTGAGCGCCACACACAGCGCCGGCAGAGCATGTTTGGCGCACTCATTTCGCCATTAATCCTTACCCCCCGCCTATTTTTTCGCAATAAAACACAGCTGTACCGTCGGCGGCATTAATCTTTAACATTGACTAAAATAATGGTAATAAAATAAGCAAGACGTAAGCAAAAAAAGTTTAATTGCAATTAAATTGAAGAAAATTACTTGTGTCTTGATTTTACCGTGCGCCTCCGCCAATTGTGCGGGTATGCTGTGTTACAAATAAAATATGATGATATATGTATTCTGTTAGGTAAATAACATATTAGTTTCATTAACTCGTATTGTTTGGCATTCTATTACAAATTGGCGTGCTTCATAACAAAAGGTTTATTTATTGGTAATAATGTAAAAAGTGGAGTGGATAGAAAAATAGCAATAAATGAAATAACAATGCAACGTCGATTTAATAATAGAGGACGCGATTCGTTTTATGTTTCATTCTGAGACGAGATACTGGGATAAAAGTAGCCCTCCATTTTCGGAAAAAAGTAAAGGAAACCAATTTGTATTTAACCTGTGAGCGAATCTTACGTTCGAGCAGCTCCTTTGGTCTGGAGGAGGCTACAAAGGAATCACAACATAAAGGGAGGCGAGTCCGACTTAAAAATTACAAATGTTTTAAAGGAGAAGAAAAAGTTTTCCGTCGAATGCAAATTATGAGGGAGTTTTTATCAATTCCCAATGTTCTCTTGCTTAATGCGACTTTGCGTCCGGACCATTTCGTTCCGCCGATTGCTCAAACAATGCCAACTTCTAGGGAGTTTTGCAGGACTATGCCGCCCCTTTCACATAAAGTTATACGCCGCACTAAGTGATCTGAATTGGCAGTAGCAGCTTCTTTGGGCTGCTCTTCCCGGAGCCTTAAAAGGCAGCGCCGCTAGTAAGTCGCGGCACTCCGGAAACATTTCAAGTGACAAAGTTCGCATGAATTTTGCCGACAACAATGGATTATTTTTTATCTCTCCTTTCTTCATTAGAATATGTTCGCCTTTGTATGGCTTCAGCTCTGCTTTCTGGCTGTGTTCACTGAAAGGGGGCCTTTCGAAATTTCCCTTTAAAATGCGCATTGGGCAGGTTTGTGTTAATGTGAAACGCCTTAACTGGTTTTAAAGGTAGTAGGTCAGGGCGATGGCGTTGAAAATGATGTTCTATGTGATAAAAGTTAACTTTTATGATGTAACAAAATAGATTGTATTATTTGTTTTTTTTATAAGAAATTTTGCACTGTGTTTATGCTGGATTCATTGAAGTTTAAACATTAAAATAATACACATATAAAATAATAAGTTTATATTAAACATTCTTCCATTATTTAATACAAGAATGTATGTTACTGTTGTGCATCAGGCTCGAAGGACCAATTTACAATTCTTGGTTTCAATGACAGGAAAATGAAATACATTATCTACTAATTATATATATTTGTATATTTGCAATATTTTGTTTATATTAGACTTATGAATGATTAATTATATTAATAATACCTATAATAGTAGTTTCAACGCCGAAGCGCGGATTATACCTAAACCTAACTGTTTTGAAAACTAGAAATGCCTATACCTAAAATCACTTATATAAATCATATTCCGAGATTAAATAGTTTGTAAGCAGAAACTAGTTTAAGGTCCTTTTTTTAAAAATCGTCAATAACTGTTGCCAATCTCCTCAAAGTAGAACTGTTAAGTAGACAATTCCTATGAAATGCTGTCCAATACACTTATGGCATGCCCTAGCTTTTTTCAACTTAATGAATACGAATGAAGGCAACCTGCCCATCTGTTTGGGGGCAGGACCAGCTCGAACCTGCGAAACAAGGAGCATTCCCCCAAGTTCATTAAAGATTGAAACCTGGCCGCGTCGAATCGAATCTCGCGAATAATGCCCAGACCCCCTGCATAATTCAAGACACACTATTTACGCAGCGATTGTGTCCAATTGTAATTTCGCGCCGATGACTTCACCCGACAGTAATTTATCTTTTGTTGTGTGGCAGAAGTCGCTCGCGTTCGGGGGTGTGTTGGCAACCCTTCAGTCCTGTCCCCAGGCGTAAGCGCGGAACATTAGCAGAGCTCACATATTGATAGCGATTCATCAGCATGTGCATGGGGTTTGAAGGGGTTCGGAGGGTTTGGGGTTCGGCTGGGGCGGCCAGGGAGCATCTACGCGGCCCGCAGGGGTGTCCAACTCGGCCGCGAACACGTGCATACATCAAGCGCCACCACAGTCAGTGACAGATGGTGCCGCAGCTTCTGTCCACCACAACCCCATCGCAATGCTCGTTAAATGTGTCCAGGACGCGCTTCGGCGTCCATAAACATCCTGCTGGCCGCCATGCAGTGCTGGCGCATTAAAATAGACGTCACTACCTGATGCCCCGTCATAATTAATAACGCGAACCGAATGCTCATACCTGATGACGATCCTTTCAAAACATTAAATCATATCACAATCGCTGGGTACATAATGTATTCGACGTAAATATCCTAAACATGTGCGAGGGTATAAAAGTTGTGAGAATTTAGGCGGGAGGTCTAAATCCAGTGCCATTCATGTACTGGGGTAGAAAGAAATGTATAATAATTTCTGGACAAAAAGTTTAACAAACACTTTGGGATAAACAAAATAAAGAAAGTATACCTACTTAGGTTCTAACTATACTTAGGTATCTAACAATTTCTAGCGAAAAAGTAAGTGCACAGATTTATTCAATTCAGCACGTATTTTTAAGAATCCCATTTTCTCGTTTTTTCAATTTAAAATGTTTATTACTGATTTTACCCATTTTAACAAAATATTATCCCTGTGATGTCTGTTCTATCACTTGTACATAACTCAGTTTTGTCTGCACTGGAGAAAGCAAAATCGTTTGATGTGAACTTGTTTATATACCCTTTTTTTGTGATTATGCAAACGTTTGGCTACATTCGATCATAGACCGAATGTTGGACCGAATGTGTAGACAAATGACTTGTGGGTGGCTCATTTGTACGTAAAATGGAGTGGAATAACGACGTGGTAATTGAATTTTTAAATGTATACGAGAAATATCCCGCTATATGGGATCCTAAAAATGTTAATCATAAAAATAGAAACTTTGTATATGATTGTTGGTGCAGGAGTAGTAATATCTGAAATTATACTATAGGTAAACATAAATATAAAGAACCGCGTTAGAAATTAAGAAAGAAATGTCAAACTATATCAACGTGATTTACATCAAAGCGTAAAAGTTTTAACTCGTCAAACTAAAGTTTTTTCTTTTACTATTTGTAATAATCCTCAAATATAAGACAAAAAATTTCTTTAATCAAGTGCTCTTGGATTATTTTACCTAGATAAATATTTAAAATTTTTAGACGTTGGGCAGAAGCAATGATAGCCCATAAATTATT
>JAWQRP010001261.1:0-20118 GCA_033557875.1 Quadriops clusia | reverse complement strand
CTAAATACGTGCGTGTAGCAAAATGAGTAAAATAAATACATATTAGAATAATTGTTGATTTTGGCATTAAAGTTTTATTCATTTGTTAGTTTCATTAATAAATTCTCGAATTAGTTATATTATTCATGAAGTATATACACCATTTAATTTTTTTGTAAATTGTAATAAAACCTGTTTGTGAAGGATAACCTGTCAAGGACGGAATATTATGTCGGTCCCGTGACGTTCCGTCTTACGCAAGTTTCACTGTATTATATTTGGTAAGTTTATGGCGTAACGATATTTAATATTGGTGATGATTATGGGTATACCGCCAGAAAAAGAAATAAGTAATAAAACTAATTCATATTAGTCTTTTTTTGTAACGTTTCGTCCCATCAAGGGCATCTTTAGACGGCGAACAATGCAGCTGTTGGAACAAACAAAATATGTGCATTGATACAGCGAAATTCAAACAGATAAAATTATTTTAAAAAATGTTTACAGATATGCTCCAAGTTATGACAATTATAAAACTGAAATGTAAAGACTACTCACATAATCATTCTTCGAGACCGTGATCAACATCAATCGCGACAGAACAAATACTTCTGATGGTTCCCGGAACAAATTACTTTTAATTGGAGACAAACTAAAGGAATCAAGCTCGGCAAAACGAAACTGCTCAAAGTAGAAACCTCAAAAAGAACAGAGCACGTGGCTCTTCAACAACAAAATGGAGTGAAACAAACTCGGCACCAAACTATTCACCAGGGTCTCGATCACGATTTCAAATTAAACACATTAAATAAAATCCAACAAAGCAATGTCAAAAAATTAAAATTTAAGGTACCTAAAATACTGGGTGACTGCAAATTATGCGCATAAAATTGGAGGGCCGCTCCGTCAAGACATCAGGAATAATAATCTACGATTATTTTGTAAATTTCGAACATCAAAAAATTACCTATATGTCCCACTGTTTGTGAACCTCTGGCATAGTAGCGTTTAAATTGAAACGCGCCAAGCATGCTGCGGCTTATTTCGTTGTTCGACGTGAGCACTGCGCGCTCACTTGGCAGACTGAAACGGCCAAGGTTGGGTCTATCGCGCTGCAGTTGTTTTCTCAGCGTAGAGTGCACTGGCGCGCTATTTAAAATTATGCAGTCGTTCCCAAAATGTGGATTTTTACATATTTTTTCATATCTCGCTTATTAATAAATATTTTTAAATGCGGTAAAATGTAAACATTTTCTAAAATCACATATATTCACCCACTTCAATTTATGCGCATAATTTGCAGTCACCCAGCATGTTACTTCCGGTTTGACCAGAAATTACAAAAAACCTCCTATTTAATAGGGAAGCCCTACTTTTTTGTTGATATTTTTAAATCTCCATGTTATTCCGAATACAATGATGTGATTTGTCAATTTTGGAAATGTCACTTTGACATTTTTTCAATTTTATATTTTAACATAGGAACTTCAAAATCGAGTTAAACTATTCTTATGAGTTTCACTTACTGATATCATCCCCAAAAATTAGCTGACTCAAAAAATAAAGCATTTTCGTTTTTCATTTCAAGAAATATTGATTTTTTTAAAATGGAAACCGTCCTAGTAAATATATCGAGATATTTAAAAACACCGCTTTCATACGGACAAATTGATACCAATATCGTCTATGTTTAAACATGGCAAAAAAGTTCAATGCTAAATGTGATGTGCAGTGCATTAGCCTACCAGTGGTATTCATTCGCGTTGGACTTTTGTTTTTAATTTTTTTCTATTTTTTGCCATGTTTATAGATAGACGATATTGGCATCAATTTGTTCGTATTAGAGCGGTGTTTTTAAATATCTCGGTGTACCAGGGGGGTTTCAATTTAAAAAAATCGATATTTCTTGCAATGATAAAGGAAAATGCTCTATTTTTTTAATCAGCTCATTTTTGGGAATGACATCTATTTATCTCAATAACTGTAACTTATAAGCACCGATTAAACCGATTTTGAAGCCTCTATGGCAAGAAATAAAATTGAAAAAATGTCAACATGACATTTCGAAAATTGACAAATGACATATCGTTGTATTCGGAATAACATGGAGATTAAGAATATCAACAAAAATGTTGGATTTCCCTATTTAAATAAGAGACTTTTTGTCACTTCCGGTCAAACCGGAAACATCCGTCTTGTTGCGTGCGATAAATTGAAAACAAAAATCATTGACATATCTCTAAAACAAAAAAAAACTATAGGGGTGTACCATAATCGCAGACCACCCGGTATATTCTTATTTCATTTTAAAAAACAGTATTGATTAAAAGTGACTCGAGACTTGTACAAAAGTGTAACATAAACATAAGGTAATCAGTAGATACTTAATAACAAAAATAATTTTTAGAGTCAAACTAAAACTAAAAATGAACTTCATTGTATTACTTCTTAGTGCAACATATAAAATATTTAATCTTCATTATTTTTACAGGTTGCACTATGGTGGCATTTTGATTTACGCAAAATATCTTTTTTTTACACTGGCATCAATTTGTAGCACAGTTTTTGGTACAAGTCCACCGCATAAAACTTTGTGTGGTTCCAACGGAATGCTCGGTAGCCGCAGTCCTTAGTGAGATTTGAAAAATTTAGATTCACAGCACTTTCTTGTTAATTTTGTCACTTGCAACGATTTAATAAATTTTGCCATAGACCAAACTATGTAGCCTAAAGTATTTAGCTCAAACTACATTGTGATTTATAATTTCGTTAGTATAGTAGTTATAATATTTTATAAGGAGCTAAAGTGACACTCCCTGTAGTTGAGCGTTAGGGAGGCCGCTAAAATACTGACGAAACAAAAAATATCACTTAGTTCTACATAAAGTCAATAAAACACAATATCTTTCTTACAAAATAAACAGAACTCTAAACAAACTTAAAAAAAGTATTAGGTACTTATATATTTATTTTTAGTAACGAGAATAGGCGCGTGGGTGACACCTGTCACCCAAACCACTTTGACTAAAAGTGGTACTTTCACTGCAAGAGCTTTTAGAAGCATGACCATCTGATTCGCAAAAGTAATGTTTTACAGGAAACTATTGAGGTGCAGGTAGTTTTGAGATATGCAGATTCCTCAAAAAAAGGACGTATGTACTAGTACGCATGGATGACGTAGGTCACCCACGCGCCCAATGCAGTGTTAATCCTCTAGATAACCACTGCCCGGTGATATAACACCTTATGAAGTTTGGAAATTTACAACATCTAACATTTGTAAGATACTTCAGAGCCTAAAACGCTATTTTAACTACAAAAATGTGAGGATGGCAGGTACACTTCGGAGTATATCAACACATTTTTGCTTGTGATGTGCCTACAATCTGTGTATGTAATGTAACTGGCATTATTTGTATGTCTAATTTAAACTTTGTTAAATGAGGTGGGGTGCGATGATGCGGAATGGGATAACTCCAATCAAATCTGGTATTTTGTTCCATTTGCTACGTCCGAGTTGTTTATGTATCTAGTCAGATCATTAGTAGTTCATCAATAGTGCTGTCACGATATGGAGATAGGTGGCGCAATTAATGCAAATTAGGGCCTTATCAAAAACGGATTTGTTCGATTAAATGAGAGACGGAAGTTGCCGGAAATAGATGGTTCCATATTTGGGAAAATATTTCCCTCGCCAAGTGATAATAGGCGGGCGCTATCCAATGAAAGTCGCAAACAAAGGCTTATTCAGGAACATCTCCAAGAATGCGGCAATTTTCCAATGGCTTAGCAAAATTGTAACGAGATGTGACGAAAATTCGGTAAGACGCTCGGCAATTGAGTTGCGGAATCTCCATCAGGCGTGCCAATAAACGACAGTGTTACTAACTTTCGAGTAGCCAGACACGAAAGTCCGTATGTGAGAGGGCGTGCTCGAACAAGGGAACTAGTGTTGTCTTATTGGTCGCGAAGGAAAGGGTTTGGCTGGTGATTGGTTAAGTTCAGAGGGTGGTGGCCCCGCGAGAAGGCAGGAAGAATTCTAATTAGGTAAAATACAGTTAGTTGACGAAGATACGGAGAGATGGCGCAAGGGATGATGGGGTGGTCTTCAGAGGAGTAGTTCCAAGAGGGACAGGGTCAGTGAGTCAGAGTTGAGGTAGATGAGTGCTAGTAGTTCCGAGCCTAAAAAGTTCCAGAGAGTCAGCGAGCGAGAGTGGAGTCAGCAGTCAGAGTTGAGTCAAAATCAGGGACAGTCAGTCCGTGAGATGGTTCCGGGAGTGAGTGAGAGCCGGTAGGATTGTTCAGACAGGCAGTCAGAGAGAGAGGGCTGTTCGGTCAAAGGAAATGGTTAAATTAAAAGTTTTCTTACGCGGGTGCCCGAGGATAGTGAAAGGTTTCGTGGGTTAAGTTCATGGTGATCAATGGTTCAGTGCCTTTGGGAATATCATCATCACCATTTTCTGAAAGTTTTCGGATCAATTGGGTGCCATCTTCTTGACGGCGACCCCAGACGTGGGTAGCAACGCAGACTAAGGATATTTGTTTCTTCTTTCTTTAGTTTATTCAATTTCATAGTGCTAGAGAGTAGGTTGCCGCTGGTTGGTTTGTTGTCTTCACTAGTTGTGCATTATTTTGTTTGGTTGTTTTCAATGAACGCCGTCAGCAGGAGGAGGCTAATTCCGTTGTATCGCTCTCTTTCTCGCTCACACACGCACACACGCAGGATCACTTACTGTCGACAACTGAGGTAGCGCAATTATATCACGATACTGAGGTAACGAAATGATATCACGACAACTGAGGTAAGAGCAATTACATCACGAAACAAAGGTAGCGAAATTACGTCACGATAACAAAGGTAGCGCAATTACGTCACGACAACTGAGGTAGCGCAATTACGTCACGACAACTGAGGTAACGCAATTACGTTACGACAACTAAGGCAGTGCAATTACATCACAACATATGAGGTAGCGCAATTACGTTACGATAACAAAGGTAGCGTAATTACGTCACGATAAGAAAGGTAGCGCAATTACGTCACAACAACTGAGCTAGCGAAATTACGTCACGACAACTGAGGTAGCGCAATTACGTCACGATAACAAAGGTATCGCAATTACGTCACGATAATAAAGGTGGCGCAATTACGTCACGATAAGAAAGCTAGCGAGATTAGATCACGACAACTAAGGCAGCGCAATTGCATCACGACCGAAAGGTAGCTTGTAAATGTAATGTAAATGTAAATGACGATAAAAAATGTAGCGCAAGTACAATAATATCCAAAGATAACATCATGTCTCCAATCAAAAGAATATCTCGTTCTCCTGAAAATTATCAGGTCATCTGCAATTCAATAAACCAATGGGAAATTCATTCTTATTCACCAAGACCATTCAATTAAATCAGATTCACAGATAATTTAATTCACAACCCAATGTCTTTCTATTATGAAGGTTTTCTTACATTCTATTGTTTTAATGTTTACTTAATTCAAGTGATTCCTTTTCAGGTAATTTGGTATTATATTTTGGTGAGGTACAAGCGTGACCTAGGTGGTCATCTTGGGGGGGGGGGGGGGGGGGGGGGGGGCGATTGTTACTGGTCGGGTAATGTAATAACATCCTGGTGGAAGTATCCATTTATTCCCGTTTACCACTTTTGTTTACCTAAACACTTAGCCTCGATTTGCCGCTGGCTGCGTTAATTTAGAACCGCGTTTGTGCCGAACCAGACAAATGTTGCCACTTACTATACTAGCAGATTGCGTTTATGCCTTGGGAGGTTACACAAGACTTTGCCGGAGGTCAATTCTGATCTTGAGCTTTTAAAGTCCGGATTTGTAGTTTAATTGCCACTGAGTGTCCCTGCGCTATCCCGGATTGTGTTGTGCGTTTGGTAGCAACATTCGCGTTTACAGTGTTCCCTAAGTCATACAAATATTGAAGTTAAAGAATGAAAGAGGACTTTCTTAGTAACAGAGTTTTCCAAATCGTTAAAATCATTGCATAATTCAAATAACTAAGTTAAAAGCAAGTAGTTAAATCCCCAAAAATCAGTACCATCTCTCAACGAAGGTTCGCGCCGCCGCCGCACAGTGTTTCAGGTAATACAAGCTAGGTGGACAAAAGTCATATTGAGATTTCCAAAAATGAGTATTGAACTATTGTTGAGAACACCTCCAAACATGCGATTCCAAGAATTGTTTGTGTCTAACACTCCGCAGTGGATAGTCATAGGGTTTGAAAGATAGCCAATGGGGTGTGTGCAATGGGGAACATGAACAGATTTTTTTGTTGCTTTAACGTATAAAGCATGTCAAAAGGGGCGGAATAAGAGCAATTATAATAATTGTAGAGATGTTAAATTGTTTAAAAAATTTTTAGAACATAAGCATATTTCAAGTCCCGCCAAAACGCTGCCTGACGTCACGGTTCATAGTTGCGCGTGCGTCCTGTTGCAACTGCCGAAAACACGTGCTTTCGATGTAAAGGTGGAATTTCCAATTTTGCGGCTGCGTTCAGTCGCAGAGTTTTTTTACCATGACAACTGCGTCCGTTTGACAAATCCACGGTCGAATCGTGCGTGTGTTTCCATGGTAAAAATATTCATGGAGTCGACTTTTGGTAGATTGTCAGATTGCGCTTGACATAACCTACGTCCATCTTGTGCGCGTCTACGTTCGAAAGAGAATATAAAGGGTCCCACACACGATCAGTTAAACTGTGCAGTTTAACTGTGCAGATAAACTGTCAGTTTAACTGCGCATTTTGAGAACTGAACGTGTAGGTTTCAGTTTGCTCCCATTTTTTGCTCAGTTCTGTCAAGAGATTGAAACAGTTAAGAGCTCCGTTGCAGCCCTTTAAAATGTGCGATAAAAGAAAGGCAGCTGTGTGTGCTGTAATGGCAGCTTCTGTTTTAACTGACGAAGAAGAAAAAGAGAACAAGGGGAAACGACGCAGAACATGGAGTACCAGTAGAAATCAATGGTCAACATGTAAAGATCAAAGAATTCAAGAGTATAATGTGTGGATTAGAATAATTGTTGATATTGATATTAAACGGTTATTCACTTGTAAGTTTTTATTATTAAATTTTCGAATTAGTCATATTTTGCATTATGTAAATACACCATTTATTTTTTTTGCAAATTTTAATAAAACTTATTCATAAAGGAAAACCTGTCAAGGACGGCATTTTAGGTCGGTCCCGCCTCTCGCAAGTTTCTCTGCAATATAAATATTTTTATGAGAGAAAAGTTTGGAACTAATGATGGGTAACAAAAAGAAAAATAAGATCGAAAAATCACTCCCAAAAATTGTTCTTGCATCTGCAGAAGGCTGAGAAGACCGCCGAAATATAGAACCAAAAATAATGACTAAATAATTTTCAAGGCAAAACGTCTTTATATTCAAAATATCAAGAATAGTAGTTTTAAACAGTCCTAGCGGCATAACGCTTCACTTCGAAAACTCCACCCACCACAACATCATTTCGGTGGCTTTTGGGTACCTCCTCGTATATGTACAAGATTTCTACGGTGGATTTATTTCATAGAACGTATAGTTTTTCAAAATACAGCATAATTATACAAATGTTTAAATTACTGATTTGAAAATTTGTCCCGTACCTAGGTACTAGTTAACATGTGGACAGACATGGCCCTAAGAATAGTTGATGGCAACTTTATCTATGCGTAATTATACTAATATTTTAAATACTATTTTGCGAAGCCAAACTTAAAATAATGTGTGTTATCTGAAAAACGACCGTTAATTATCAACATTTTAGAGTTTCGTGAGTTTTCGCAGTTTTTTTTTAAATGCGTAGTACCGTTTCTTATACTAACTACTTATATTCTTAAATAACTTAATCGAGGTTTCCCTACCAGCACCACCTACAAAACTCCAAAAAGCAAGAGAAGGTAATATAGACCAACCATAGGGAATACCAAAATGGTAAAATAAACTTGACAGGATTTAGTGTTTTATTTTAGGTGCATTGATAAGTTAATACACACTAATGGCACATCTCAAAAAACTAGAATTACATTTATGAATTTTCCTGATGGCTATCAAATTTTATGCAATAGATAGATAATTTACATAAAATAATTCTAATTCTATGTCATTAAATAACAAAATAAAATTACATGTATGCATGTTATTATATCACAACGAAAACAGCTTCGAATGTAATAAGTAAAAAGTAAAATTACCACAGGATCTCTTGTCACTAAGAGCTTAGTCTGTGATAATCTTATATACGAATTACAACATATGTAATTAAAGGCAGTATTTATAAACGAGTGCAACGAATAGTTATCTAAGCTAATTAGTTATTTGTATACATGTTTCGTTTTTCCAGCTTTTGTATGATTTTATTCATTTTCTGTATCGTAGTTTGCATTTTGACGATAGTTGTCTCTAATTTAATAATACGTTCTTGAAGATTTCGATTTTCTTCAA
Organism: Quadriops clusia; assembly: GCA_033557875.1. Classification (NCBI taxonomy): domain Eukaryota; kingdom Metazoa; phylum Arthropoda; class Insecta; order Coleoptera; family Hydrophilidae; genus Quadriops; species Quadriops clusia. Next base: position 11,668 of record JAWQRP010001261.1, on the reverse strand, counting down.
GCTCATTCGATTTGGTTTCACAAATTGTAGAATTATCGTAAATTTGGCTAGTACTTTCGTCGAAAATGTTATGACTTCTCTTAAACCTGTTGAGTGAATTGAAAACTCGTGATCTGCAGTCATCGCAGCATTCGGACCACGAGCTTAAATCTACTTGCGGTATTTCTTCACAAGTTTCATATCCTCCTTGTAGTTCCGGCAATATAAATACATTTTTCGTAGCATGAGTTATGTTGTCTCCATTATCACAAACAACACGCCCTAAAGAATATTGTTTAATTTGTACTAATTGTTCAGGTTTGAACGAGGATGGATTCTCGTACCAAAAGCGGTCACCATCTCGCAATCTGCGGAACTGTTCAACTAGAAGACATCTAAAGAGTGGACCAACTCGCCCACCTTCAACTTGATCTTCTAAAATACCACCTACCCATATATCAATGTTGCCAGGATGACCGTAAAGTTCTTCTAGTTTTAATCTAATTAAAGGATTTGAAATTTCTTGGCGCAAGTCGTCAAATGTTTCAACATTTGATAAGTTACAAGATTTTCTGAATTCCAAGTACCCTGGTATAGCATGGTCCCGAGCACGTTGAATATTCATAGCTGCTAAGTCTAAAGCTACTGCATGAGCCGTTCTAAAAAGTTCTTCAGTTAAGTCTCTGTTTAAGTTTTGGTCAGGTTTTTTAACTTTAGCCGGTATTGTGTATAAACCACGAAGGAGAGGATCGATGCCTCCTTCGTCTACCACTCTCCATGGGGAAAAGAATGCTTTATGTAGAGGTAGGTGTCCTTGGGGAATGGATTGGAATGTTGAATTTAAACGGTGTAAAATTGGATTTATAAGTGAATGACCAAATCTAAGAGCGGCTGTTGCAAACTCGTTAGATATTGTTGGATTTATATTCGGATTATAAGACTTGTATTCTCCCAATTCTTTCATTCCTTCAGGACCTAGAACCAAAGGCAGCCAATGTTCATAAGTGATAAATTGCATTGCTGCGCCTACTATTTTCCTAGATTCTTGGAATATCGTTTCACCATCCCAATGTGAATTCAATCTTCGCAATTCGCCAGCAATTCTATTGTGTTCTCTAAACCAAAGGGTATGCATTGATATCAATCCAACTTGTTCATTTACTCGTATATCTCCAGCTAGGAAACATCCAATGCTACTTTCGGAGGGATCTCGACGACAATCCATACCATGGTTAGAATCGTAAGGAAGCAACGGTTTTCTTCCAGGGAAAATGTGTCCTTCGCGGAGTTTCCCTAATTCATTGTTTAAATCTCGCAGTTCTCTAGATAATTCATTTGAAAAGCCATAAACTTGCGATGCATCAATAAAAGATGTTAATTGGTTTATTTGTTCTCGCGGTTGGATAATTTCAAATAACACGGAAGTCATCCCTGACCCACAAACAGCTGAAGAACGGATAAAATCGATGCATCTGCGATTTTTAACGCGTGGATCGCCAGGAGGAACTTCAATTGGAAAACAAGGTGCAGCGTATTCACAAGATTTTTTACAGTCTATCCCATCCCAACTTTCGGAGCTCACTGAAGGTGTCGCATGATCAAGATCGTGGTCTAAAAACTGGCCCCACTGCATTACCATGTGAGTAATTTCGTCATCTGGTGTTATTTTTTCCGTTGAAATAAGTGATGTAGATATTAAACGCGAACTTGGTTTGCGAAATCCGTAATACTTTTTATCTTTACTCCAACCGATAGGACTACTAAAACCGTTTTCGTAGGTCGGTTTTAGAATTCTTCTAAAACCTGTGTTTGCTGCCCCCCAATGTGGATGTTGTAAATTATTGCAGAGTCCATCTATTGTTCTGTATTTGGAATGGAAGCACATATCTGTGCAATTTCTTTTAATTTTATGTACCATGCATCCGGACAACTGTGCGACAAGATCCAAATGTTCAGGAGAGAGAATTTCTTTATAATTAAAATCTGATGTGAAATTGGTTGCCATTCCATCTTCAACGTGTTTTCTTATATTAAACAAGGTTCTTTCATATACTTCTGCCGCTCTTGCCAATTCCCTTTGTGGAGCTTTGGGATATCGAATTAGTCTGAATAAATCAGCGTATCCCCTCGAAGAGTTGCGATGGAACAAATCCTCAATTGTTCTATTTATGGCCTTATCAACTTCGTGAGATGCCTCAACAAATGCAACTCTTACAAATTTATCTCCTACGCCAACGCCAGATGGATGAGGATCTTCTTTTATAGTAATAAATCCTGACGCTACATCTCTGCCATATTCATTTATAGCTGTACACTCGTACCGTCCTTGATCGTCGAGTGTAACACCAACGATGTATAAATTGCCATTTAGCGACGTCTTCCAACGCCCGGTTCTTTGCAAAACACCGCCGTCTTTGCGCCACTGTATCCCTGGGACTGGATCACCATTAGCTTTACACGGGATTTCAATAGTGGACCCTTCAATGGCTTCCATGTCGTAAGGTTTGTACACCAATTTGGGTCTACGATTGTTATTCTGCACTATTTTTAAATTTGCACTGACTTCTCGGTAACCAAATGAGTTTCGCGCTTCGCAGATATAGAGCCCTGAGTCACTGTCTTTGGCATCTTGAATTTCGAGAATGGTTCCGTCAACACTTAAATGGAATCTGGGAGTACTTTGTATAACGCGGTTTTCTTTAAACCATGTGATTGTAGGAGATGGTGTTCCTACTGCTACACATTCTAATTTCACGCTTCCTCCAACATTTATATCAGCACTATTTGGGTGAATCGTAAATACTGGAGCAACTGAAAGAGAATTGGTATTAAAACTACTTTACATGTAGTACAATAAAATTTATTACCGTTTATTAGTAATTCCGCTGACGCACTGATTCTTCCGTGTATATTTGCTGCATCGCATCGATATGTGCCATAATCTTCACCATAAACTGGTCTAATTATTAATGTACCATCTCTGTCTATGAAATGTCTTGAGGATGTACCTAAACTGATGCCATTTCGAGACCATGTTATAATAGGTAGAGGGTTACCTACAGCCTTACATGGCAAACGTACTTCTTGGTTTCCATCTGTAGACGTTTGACTTTGCGGTTTAATCAGAAATTGCGGGTAACCTGAAATATTATAATATTTTGCACGCTTACTTACGAATATCTTCAAGCTTATAAACTACATATACTAATTAAGAAAGAAAATAAGTAATGAATGAATACGGTAATACGGGTCTTTAAGAAAATTCCTACCATCAATTTTATTTTCAGGAGTATCAGCTAAAACTGTCATTCTAGCAGCTCTTGATTTCGCTTCACCATCTACGTTTTTAGCCATGCACTCGTAAAGCCCATTATCGCTCTCTTGAGTATTCTTAATCATCAATGAACCATCATCCATAACTTCAATGCGATTGTCTTGAATATCAACTTCCTTTTCTTCGTGCATCCAAATAATATTAGGCTCGGGGTCTCCTCGAGCATGACACGTGAAGACAGCTGTTCCTCCAAAAGAGATTTCGATGTCTTGTGGCTGATCCATTATTTCCGGAGTTTCTGCAAAACCAAACATTTCTAAATGCGAAACACTTTTGCTACAATAACGTACTGCAACGGAAGTCTTCGGAGGTCATCGCTATCAGCGACTTGCCATACATGTTGGAAGGATATTTACAATTGGCCGTTGAATGTATGTTGTTCTGCTGCAACATGTTGGCAAACCATGCCAGTTGGCAATCACAAATTAGTGCATTAGAATCCAACCTTAACCGGGTTAACTTACTTAACCCAGTAAAAGCCCCATGAGGAATGTGTTGAATTTTGTTGTTGAAAAGAAACCTGAAATTAGGTGGGTAAATTAAAAATGCGTCATAATTAATCATTAATAACTGATGAAATAAATTTTCTTAACCAGTTTAGTTTATTGGTAAACTTACAGCCGATCCAATGATGGTAAGTTAGAAAAAGTTTCGGATTGAATTTTCTCAATTTCATTATTTTGTAGATATCTGCAATTAAAAAAATTCGGCACAATAAATTTCATGGCTAATCACTAAAGATTGTGTAAATTATTGCTCATAAGAAAACAAGTTTTACAGACAACTCACAAATGTTCCAATTTCAGAAGTCCTTGAAAAACGTTAGATTCAATGAATTGAATCCGATTTTTATAAAGATATAGATGTTTAAGAAGCGGAAGACCGGCGAAAACACCATTTTCTAATTTCGTAAGAAGGTTATCATTTAAGAGAAGCGATTTTATGCTTTTATGTCCTTTAAACGTTCCTGGTTTAATCTCTCGGATTTTATTAAATCGCAAATCCCTGTAAGTAAAAATTCATATTTAGAATTAAACAAAAAACATTATCGTGTAATGTAGACCTGACAACAAAATATGTTATAAAATAATGTACATACATATTGCAAAAGTTAAAGGTTTCACGGGATGATTTTTAGTGTCTCTATAAATATGTCTAATTCGTTGATTAGTTCAGGACAAGAAATATAATTAGAAAATTAATACAAATGAGGCGGAAAATAGTAATTAGTAGTTAATTAGAAACTCTTGTAATAAATCAATCTTAAGGTCTGCTATAATCCAAATGTGTCAGTTCATTGACTGTGAATTTTGTTGTCAAAATTGCTTAAGTTTAATTATAATTTGATAGTGTTGGAATGCAAATTCGATGAATAACTAGACGAAGGAAATGAATAAAACATGATTGCTTTGAACTCAAATCTACGTTCTTACTGATACTAATATGTCGAGAAATGTGTCTATTTATAGAGGTAGCTTTGAGCACTTCACGTTTTCTTGTAACCAAATTTCAGGTAAGTTTTATATTAGATCTATAAAATTTCAAACCCATTGTTTTGTGTAAAAACATGCGTTAACAAAAAGTTGCGTTCAAAATGAGCCATTGTCTCCTTTTTAGATCCAAACAATACACAAACAGAATGGGCGCAGCCAATTCAACGATACACAATAAATATGCAAATTTGTAGCTTAAATTGTGTAGTTCTATACAATATCTCTGCAGTTTCATAAAAGGCTCCCCAACCTATCAGATAAATGAGAAAATTCGTTTGCCTAAAATGTATAAGTATAAAAATAATCTCATTACTTTATTGATGTTTAATTCTGTAATCTATGTTGGTCAACTGTAACAATTGTAAATGAGGCAGACAAACCCACAATCAGTAGCTTGTAGCCAATAAATAGCTCTACTCTAATAAAGATGAGTAATTTTATCCAGGGCTTAACTACAATGAAAATAATCAATAAATTTAATTTTTCATTTGTCAAAAACAAAATGCAATTAAATTATGGTGACCGAATAGTACTGACCTTCATGGCAAATCTATTATACATACAATTAATTAAGGAACTCTATCTGGTTAGGCCTATTCTAACACTATGAGTGTTACTAAAGCCTCTATAAAATGATAAAGTCAAATTGACCATTAATCTAAATTTTATCAGACTAGTAACCTCAATTATAATGTGTTGCAGAAACATCATTATTTTTGATCAGATAATTAGTTCAGTCATTTGATATTTTAAATAATCTGCAGATGAGAAATTAAATTGCATAAAATATTGTTTATAATTTGGAAATTTGTCCAAAACAAGTTTGTGTATGGTTTAAAAGTTATGTAACAGGCACTTTAGTTTCCAACCAATCTCACCATTTGATTTTTTTGTCAAAGGGAATTCGATGAATGGTCTGAATGAAAGCTCAATTATTTAAAGTTATTTGTTACTGGTACTTTTATACTGTAACAACCTTGTATTGTCACAATGCCTGATTTATCTTTCATCGCAGTAATTTTCATTTCAGATGAAGCGTAAATATCTTTCATCGGCATTGTTGTTGTAGTTAAACAAATAATTACAGTTCACATTTTTTTATTGAATATTAATTATCAAGAACGAAGCTTTAACAATTAGCATGTAGATATTATCCCGTATTTGCGCATATGACGGAGGCGCACGGTTAATTCTTTAATCTAGAATTTTATTAGAGAAAACCGAACTGGAACGTTTAAATTAAATGAAGGTAATTACTCATTCAGAATTTTTAGGCGGTTTGCGCAAGAAGCTTAATTATTTCCCAGCGATCCCGCGTTGATTTTAAATGTTATCAATTCATGAAAATGATTAGTTAACGCTTGAAAGGCGGAGATAATATTAATTAGTTTTTTCCCCGCCGTAAAAGGACAATAAAGCGCTATTCTTGTGAAAATGAAATTTTTCATTTAGGACAGAGTTTTCTTTGTATTCAAATGCATTTCATTACAGGATGGGAGTACAACTTTCTGGGAACTCGGAAAGATGTATTTAAATATTTGGTTTGGATTGAAAGCGTTTGCCATGTATTTGCTAAAGCAATTACTAATCACGAACTGTAAACTTTTACATTAATAAAGCTTGAATTGCGTAGCTTGCTGTTACATTTCCAATGACATCATCCTATGGGGACCATTTATTTTTCGTCTTATCTCAAGTGCTGCAACCTTATTAGTGTGGTTTATGGAGATTGGGTTTTATTAGATAATATATTTATTGATGCCTTCAATTACTTTTTTTCAAGGAATGATTATATAACCGGTTCTTTAATATAAGATTCGCGCAGTTTAACCGTTTGATATTTCGAACTTTTTAATTGGGTATATATTAGGCGCAATTCATTTTCGTAAATGACTTTAAATTGTTTATTAAGTTGCTTTATCTCATCTTGATGGAAATATATAGCCACAATGAATAAAAAATAGTTTGCTAAAAAGGATATGTTCCAAATAGGGAGTGAGTCTCTTAAAAAAGCATGAGAAAATACTAATAATAATGTGATATACATAAACGATAATTTCAAAACAATTGAAATTTTATAATTTTATGTACCTTCCTGGGATTTCGATTTTTTTGTAAAATGTCATACCCTCTAGGGTTTCTGTATAGGTTAGTAAATAAATTGTCAAATTGAATCAGTCATTAATTATATCAAATTATAAACTTAAAAATCTAGAATCAAATGAATAAAGCCACGTAAACTTCATTGGAATATCAGTTTTCAGCAGCTAATTTTGTCATTTTTCTGTCATACCACAGGAAAATTTCCGTTTAATACTTTTTAAAATGTTTGCAATGTAACAAAGAAAATATCCATTACATACCATCACGCAGCTTCAATACAACTCAGATGAAAATGTCCTCCAAAACTACAAGTAATATAACGGAAACGGAAGAAGACTTCCTTAAGAACGACGCTAAAAGGAATTGGGGTGTTAATTTTGCAAAACAAAATTTAATGGCGAATGATTCTCTTGAAACAGTTTTTAAGAAAGAGACTAATTGGGACACCGAGTCAGAATTTACCGAAGATATGTTTGTTGAATTACTGAAAAGACGAATAGAGAAAAGAAAATTGGATGAATACAGAAGGAAAAGCAGGAAAGGTGTTCCACGTTTGAAGAAGCGCAGACATCCTCAAATGGAGGGACCTGATAAAACATGGTACAAAGTATATTGGAAGAAAGCAGTTGACGTACTAGCAACGGGTTGTGCAATTAGTTCCTTACTATATGCAATTTATGCTATCTATGAATCTTATTTGCGAATTCCTTTATAACAATTGTAACAATAAACACTATACAGCATACCTGAAATTAATTACAAACAGAAGAGTTCCTGATATTGATCTATACAGTCAACAACAGTACTTTCAAACGTATTGGAGTATACGGTATTAATTTTCTTTCTACCACAGGACTTTTCTAGATCCAGACCTGGGCAAGCTATAAATATTTAATGTTTGACATTTAAATCATCCACACTAATTTCAAGCTGGTTTGTATGAATAGTTTCCGGTTAGAGTGATCATCGGTAACAATGTTAGTCACGCCCTTAAGCACGTTTCATTTGAATACAACATCTATTTATAATCGTAGTATCTAACTTATGATGGGGAATTGTTTTCTTCCAGTTTTGTCACGAACATCTTAACTATTTTACTTTGTTCATTTTTTAAATATGCAAATGATTCCTAGAAATATTATTTTTATTTTACGAGCTTGAAATTATATTAAAGATTAGGAAATGATAGTTTCTATTTTTATAAGGATCGATTCCGTTACATGTAAAGAGAAATGATAAATACATATGTAACTAACACTTTGCGGTAATTTACATGTAACAATAGGTAAAACACGATCAATTGCAGAACTATTAGACATAATGTAGATTAGAGTTCATAAATAATGTTAAACACATGGTGGAATAAATGCATTTCTTTACAGATAATAGTTTTATTAGCAAATCGTATAAGATTTACCTGATAAAAATTCATATTAAGTATTCATTTATTAATTGTGACACGACTAAAATATTCCTGCTGTGCAGCTTTTTAAGGTAAACGGCAAATGAAATAAAAGAAACTGCATCCATTTATGTGGCTTAGATACTCAACTATTTTAGTATTTTACATACCATTGAATTTAAAATGAAATTACATAGTACGTGAATGCAGGTGAAGCACATCGTTTCTATGTAAATTACTAATCCTATGAGCTCTCTATGTAAGTCAACTTGAACAAATTTCTCACTTCGTTGAATTTCAATTTATGTGTACAATTATTCAGTTGCATTTTATCAGTTTGGGCAGCACTTATTACATACATACTTATAAATTTAAAGCATAAGAATCTAGTTCCTTTGAATTAGCAACGAGGAATTTTTTAATAAAGCTCTCAATTTTACTATTAACTTTAACGTTTCTGTTAACAGCACGGACTTTGAAATAAATAGCATCTCTTCTTCAGTGGGAAAGGAGTATCGATTTAAAATGATTCTATAGGACAATTGAAATTTGAGCATATAGGTACCTACAAATTAGTAATAAAAGAAAGATAGCACACACTGTTCCTGACTGTTTCAGTAACGAGTATAAGAAGACCCGGTTGCACTCACAGCATCCTCAGATCTCGATAAGAGTTTAGATGAAGATTACAAGTTTGAAATATACTTTCTTTAAGGATCATGCTTTTGGTAATGCATAATATAATACAATAATATATAAAAAAATATATTATATAAATCAATTTAATATTAACAAAAAAAGGATCATGTAAAATGAGATTATTGCATAATATGTCATAAAATTTCTATTTCTAATACTAAAGACTTCAATAACAATTAAGCAATCTTATCGTACAATATTGAAAACTTATATACTAACATTCCTGTTGTTAAAATTAAATATGTCTTCAATAATTTCTATTGATAACATATTCAATTTCAACAGTAGGTTAAAGAAACTTTTTTCTTGGTTAATAGTAAAATGTATGATATAAAGGAAGGTTCATCCATTTCTGGTTTATTAGCTAATAGTATTGTCATGAACGAGTTTGAAGATAAACTTTTTTGTAACCATAACATTACTATAATCATAATTATCTGGGCAGGTATGTAGATGGTAGTATTTGTACATATCCGTACAATCTAGAAATCAATAGTACATTTATAAACCCTTCACAAACATCAAGACAATGGACATTCACTCTAATATAAAATTAACAGTTGAACACGAAACGACTAAAACAATAATTATATCTCAGTCTCACATATACGTGTATACCTATAACAATTAAATTCAAATTCAATAAATTAACTAATGTGTATACAAAGTTACGACATCAATATCATTTACAAAACCAATAAAAACCTGTTTAATCGCCTTCCTGTCTGTAAGAATCAGACCCACCGCTTAGTTTCTAGACAAAAGTGGGGGTATATGTTATAAAATGTCCTTGTGGTTTTTAAATAGAACTGAAAATCAGCGAGATTTGAACTGCTAATTGCAAAAGAGGGGACTTCCACCAATAAACTTTAAACAGATTGACCTTAATTGTATTCCTTTTTATAAATCTCTTAATCTAAATTGAGTCCGATTTTTCCCTTTGGTTTATGTTCTTTTCGTTTTGTACGACTTTCTTTTTGAGACGTTTCTGACTAGCGACTAGTATTGTCAAAATTCTAATAATACAAAGCCTAAGATAATAAACTTGGAAATTATATCACCCAACATAATGCAACTTGTTTTACATTTGGGCCATCTTCCTTTTTATATTTACTTCATTATACAATTATTTAATTTAAATAACGAAGTATTTCTAGACTACTGTGATAGGTTACGTATAATCTTGTTTTCTTGGGAATAAGTCAAATTTGTTAAATAAAACTCATAAATGATGCATGAGGCATCATTTATGTGTTTTATTTAACCGACAAATAGGACTTATGTATTCCCAAGAAAACAAAATTATACAACTATTTATTTAATGAATAAAGAGGTTGTTTCCTTGTTATAATATTATATTTAGGCGACCGGTTTCAACCCACCCGGGTTATCTTCAGGCGCAGCACGTCAAGAGGATATTGTTAGGGTTAAATTAGGCATGAGTTATCACTATCCCACTCTTAATTTTCAAATTAAAAACTCGAGATGTAATGAGTGTGTGTGTCAGAGTGGTTTTGTAACATTTGTCAAAAAGTTTGTTTTATAAATCCAAAATACATAAACAATGTAAAATAAGGACGACAAGGAAAAACAGCAGCTGCTTGATGTTGTGACATACGCCTATAATTAATCTATTTCACATTCATAATCAAAAACTGTAGAAAATGCCTTTACAGTGGTCTACCTGTCAAAGCGTTGGCGGGCGATTTCAGATTCGAGATACAACCGTAGTGGCGATTTTTGTTTCAGATTAATTCAAGCGCACTTTAAAGAACACAATGTTCAAGTTCTAATCTTTGGCGTTAATAATTTACCTATGATACGCAAACAGTAAAATAAATCATGTAAAAAAGCGGAACATAAAGTACCTGCTTAATAAAATTGTACTATCAAATAATATTTATGAATTATGCTTAATTTTTTTATTCTTATAAGATGTATTGAAACGCGATAAAACACATATTTCGTTTTTTGAAGTATGTATATATATACACGTATGTTCAGTGGTGTCATTAACCGGACATATAACAATTTTTTTCCAATTACTTCACAGATACAAATAGCTATTCGTCATCTTATGTTAACCGCATGTGTGAAAAGTGATAAACGGGGCCATATGAAATATATTTCACTAATTAATCAGCTAATATGATGTAATGTAATTTAAGAATACATGCAATGCTTTACGTCCGATTTCATCAATGTTAAAGTATAAGTTACTAATGCAATGTGCTGCGATTGTTGACAAATTAATTTAAATGAAGTAGATGGCACACTATTTGCCTTTTAATGAATGCACTTACAATTTTGTGAACAAAAGAAAGTATCTCTTTGTTGTAGTTCTTATATGAAATGTTCAACGTCAAGTAGTTTCTGTTAGATCTTTACAATTTAGCAATAAAAAATAAGTAAGTGACCGCACAGATATGCATGCATCCAAAGTTAAAAATCGCGCATGACAAACTTTTATCGAATAAATAAAGGAAAACATAAAATCTCATTATTAAATATTAATAGTACTGGGTATAAGGTTAACTATCTATCTCGACGTTTCGTTATGTAATAATAACATCTTCAGGAGATTTAAAGATAAATTTGAAATTTCCTATTTGACATGATATTTTATGAAATTTCTTCTTATTTTAATTAACAAAACAA